>PGFW01025924.1:40781-60319 GCA_003123925.1 Haematobia irritans
GCCTTTGGATCAACGATTATATTATTAGGCTGCCCCTTAATTAAATTGTGTTTCCGAACATTCCCTAATGAAATGAAAAACTTGGTAGACTGTTATTTTATATACCCATAACTGCCAGAAACTCGTATCTTTCACTAAATACATCTAATAACTTAGGCTGTCTTTACACTCGATCTACAACATTTTATGATCTACCAGTAACATTTTGCCACTGTGTTTCTATCCAGAACATCTCATCGGAAGTCGCCGCCGATCGTTCCACATGTTATTGATAAATTACGCTTCTCATCACAATAACCAATATAATTAATCAAAAACATAAAATTTCAAGAACAGTAAAAATAAAATAATTTCCCCACACAAAATTTAATAATTGGGACATCATACAATAACATTCAAATTTCACTTCTTTCTGCAATTTTAACACTATCCAGTGTTGCATATTGGAATCTGATAAACATACTCTATTCTTATCCTGAACCTTAGCAACCAGTGCTCCTAAAAGAAAACAGCCCTAATGTGCAATGCTAAATAAAAAATTCCTTTCGGAACCAATGTTGCGCCCAAATGCTACCCAATCTTGATTTTGCGTACTTGCCTACCAGATGTTGCAGCATCTTTTTGGCATATTGTTTGCATTTAAGCCTACTACTAATCATCATATTTGCGAAAAAATGTTTTGCAACATAATTTAAATAAGGTGTCCAACTAATGCCAACCATATAAAACGCTAATATAAAATAAAAAGGTCACTTTCTTGTATGTTTTATATTCGGCATCTACACAAAAAAACATGTTCGTGAGGAAAAATACGTACTATAATACAATAATAGACATGATTTTTTCCATCGCCAACATTTTTATATTATATAAATATCCCTAAATACTTATCTCATCACCCTAATTGTATGTTCTTTTGTGTGACTTTTTGCTACTTAACGCTGCACAGGAAAAAATGAATACTAATTGCTTACCATGCAGCTGTCGACATATTCGTCATGCAAAGAATCTGCTAGGCTATTATTCGCATGAATGTACAATTGCCGCAAACATTTATTAGCGTTTTCTCTTGTAAACTCGCGAAAAAAATGTCCGCAATCGCAAATATTTTTACAAGCATTTAGTGGCGAAAGCGTGAACTAGTACTGGCTTTAATAACGCAGAAGCCCACCACAAATGAAAATATATATAATAAATGAGTCAAAGCTATCCTAGTCAGGAAAAAAAACTATTAGAAAAACTTCGAAAAGCATGAAACGTGATATACGTTGTAAAAATCTTTGACAACCCAATAATGATACATCATTCTACGGTTATCTCCATTTAATCAACGTTTCAAAGCGTCATGAACATATTTATACGCTTTTTCGATTGTTAAAACCAACGTTTCTATACTTGTATCGAACATCGTTATACGTGTATCCGATGGTTTTTACAACCAATAAATAATGAATGAAAAATTCAAATTGAAGTTTAATTTGACTATAATTTCCATTCAAAAAGGCTACACTAAAAAGTGAACCCTCGAGGACATCTAAAAGTCACTTAACTCTATTTATTTCATAAACTTATTGTGTTTTTTTTTTTATTTTTTTGAAGTGACGCAATTAATTAATAATTTTTCGTACGTAATTAAATGACTAAAGAAAAGGGGGAAAAAAATATTGTACAAATTTCGCCAGTTCAAACAAAATACTTAAGAATTTCTTAAAATTTGTACATTTTACTCCAAATGCGCCAAAAACAACATCTCTTGCAATTTTGAACCTCAATTTTTTCCTTCAAACAACGAAATTATCTTTTAAAAATGGGAAAAAAAATTATTTGTCTAAAAAAATTAATAGTTCGAAAAATATCTGTCGACCTCGATATTATGCCCCTTTCCTGATAATCGAAGGAAACCCATTTCGAAAGAAAGCAGCACTCGAATTTCGACATGAATTTAGTTTTTATATTTTGAAAGTTCGTTCGTTGTATTGAGAAGACATTGAATATCAAAAATTGAGTATTTTCAAATTTTTCCTTGATAATTCATTCAAATGTTAACAAGTTTTACTTTTTTCTTGACACTTTATTGTATATGTTCGTTTATTGCACGACAACAAAAGATAGATCCTTGCCTTTCGAAAATAGTTAAGAACAAAAATCAATTTTCTTTCGTTGAAATACGAAAGATAAGCCTTTCGTTCGACTATACAGAACATCCATTAACTTCACTGTGTTGTTTTTTAGTCAGGAATTATGAGCAGGATCAATGCGACATAAACACATAAATAGATATTTTCTTTTTTTTTTTTTAAATAAAATATCTGTGACAAAACAATTACATAAGTCGTATACTAATTTTCTCTAAAATAAGGCTATCGAAAAGACTATCACATAATATTAAACATTTCCATCTTTCTACAGAAGTTTTTAGACCCCATATAGGTTATTTCGCTCCCCTGTAAAATTAGTTTTAATTTATGGTTATCATTAAATCCACAATTCGCATATAATTAGTAAATCAGCGTTAGTTTGGGGTTAAAACTTGAACCAATTGCTACACTTTCTCAAAATTAGCCAAAATTATCTTCCCTCCGTAGTTGTTCACGTTCTTATTACACCTTCAATTTATATGGGAAAACCCATGAATATTATCCTATTCTTAAATCA
Source organism: Haematobia irritans (assembly GCA_003123925.1). Lineage (NCBI taxonomy): Eukaryota > Metazoa > Arthropoda > Insecta > Diptera > Muscidae > Haematobia > Haematobia irritans. The sequence goes on from PGFW01025924.1 coordinate 43,437, forward strand.
AATTTTATCAAACAGTAATACCTCCATATTCACTAAAAAAAAACCGTTTAAGCATGAAGAACATGCATTCAAAGATAATTTTGTGGAAAATATACTTTTTAAAAACCGTCAGTTAATTTGTTTAGCAAGCGTTGTTACAACGCTCAATATTTATAACCATCAAGAATTTCTGACTGGGCACTTTTACGTATAGCCCCCATATAAACCGACCCCAGATTTGCGTTTGGCGATCCTCTTTTAGAGAATGTAAATTTTCATCCGAAAGTGTGAAATTTGCACGTGGTTACTATGGGTCTCTCATAATCATGCAAAAACTTTATCTATATCGGTCCAAATGATATATAGCCCCGTTATTTACATCCGACCTCTTGGAGAATTAGTTGAATAGTCGAAAATTACTTATATTTGTTTATATCGGCTGATGTCCGTTGATTAGTTTAACACTTCTACAATTGTCTACGTTCCTGCGTATAGTTCACGTTTTTAGTGTACATCATTCAATTTATACGAAAAAGAATATTATCACTATAAAATAAATCAATCAACAATAATTACCTCTTTACTCATTAAAAACCATTATAATATTTATGAACATGCATTTTCAACATAATTTTGGGGTAAATATATTTTTTTAAAAATTGTTAGCAAGCGTGTTTCAACGTTAGCTTTAGCCCTCAATATTTAAAACATCAGATATTTCTGACTGTATTATTAATTAAAAAAAACAAAACAAGACTTCAGAAGTATAAAAAGCATTTCAAAAGTTTGGATACTGCAAATCATCAAACAATATCCGATATTTTTTTACACTTTCATTGAGCCGATTAATACTCAAGGAAACATTTACAATAATTGCAAATTTGGTATTAATCCCTGACCTTCAGTCCTTTTACTCCATCCATGTTCAAACATGCCTCTATTATCAATTTGTCGCTTTTGAATCAACCCACCCTAAAAAAAAACATAAGTTCAAAATACATAACATATAGAATAAAATAAGTGAAAATTTTAATACTATTCTTCTCGCATGATCATTTTAAACTGGGGTTTTTTACAAGTTTGTCTAAACATATGCTTGATTGCTTGATTTTCGAAACATTTGACGCTTGCAGTTTTCCGACTCATGATGCTTGTAGTGTTTTCGTAATGCCTCTTACAAGACGACTATTCAGTTATCCGACGGAATGTCCGGTGTTTTAAAGAATCTACACCGTGTTCGGATCGATACGACTTTGTCGGCAGACTAAAAATCGTAAATGTTATCGATCCCCATAAACATGCAGCAGTGTCGATTATGCCCTCGACTAATGGCACGAATATGGGATATGTTCGACACGAGCACTGTCGTCCGAATAACTGATAGTCTGTAAAGCGCAAATACATGCACGCAACATCGTTTCCTAAACGGCCCATTACATCAAGGCCGTACTTTTCGGTTTCGCGTTGAAATTCCATCACAAAACCAAAAATGCGAAAAACACTAGCGAATTTTTCCAATTGTGTTACTTTGTTTTTTTCGAATCGAAAAACTACGTTATAGCATGCGCCATTTGCAATGTGAATTAATAAATAATTTATTAATAAAACTATTTGTGTGGGTTCTTATAACGCAAATCACGTCATTATATTTTTGCTTCCGAAAAAAGAACCAATAAAGTAGCAGGATCAAATAGCAAGCACAACCACCAACTTTAATTCCATATCCCTCCACTGTTAAATAGCGCCCCTTTACCTAAATAAAACACGTTTCTATGTGCGAATAATGGTTTCTATAATTTGCGCAAGAAGAACACATTACCGCCTTTAATCATGTCATTATACATGATCATCTTCAACATGTGGAATTGGTCTTGAAAACAGCGAACATTATTGCAAATAAACGAAGCGCCATCAAACGTATATGGCCTAAAACTCCATAAAACATAACTCTTTCAAACAGAGAGAATCATACCTTTAGGATGCGACATAATCTTAAAGGCCATTTATTGGTTGAAAAAGGCCGCAACCCTACACAGAAAAAAAAAAATCAAAAAAAAAAAATGTTTTCCAATTAAAGTTTAATTTGATTTTTCAAAAATACAATTAAAACTTTAATTGGTTCGCAAAATCTTTTAATTGAAACAAAAATCAATAACAAAAATTATAGTATCAATAATTTGTAAAACATTTTTTTTTTTATACTATCATTTCTTGATTGAAGACATTCAATTAAAAAATTAATTGGATCAACTAATTTCCTGATGAATTCAGAAAAAAAAGTATTGAGGTTAACACTACTTCTCTCACCCAACTGGCCTAGCGCCAATTTATAGAGTTATCATATAAAGGCTGCTAATTCCATAAATGTTTGGGAAACAAAAGATTGTACATGTAAAAAATGGTTTTCGAAAAACAAGAGAAAAAGCATCCCCATTAGAGAACTTAAGCGTTACTCTGTTATATTCAGTTAAACAATTTAAAACTCGAACAGAGAAGAGATGCTGCTAAACTGACGGTATGTGCCAAACAATTAATATGCGTTAGAGCATCACTTCTTTCTAGAATCGCTTAATCTCTTCGACCTCCCCTATGCTTTACATTTAACACTTTTGTATACAGTCACTCACTTCCTACAATATTTAATACGATTCTCGATATTATTTTTCTCATATACAGTTGCTCCTAGTACAATGGCGATGTTTCTATAGCAACCGCTCGTCATCCACCAGGCCAAATACCATTAATTTGCACCTAACCAGCATAATGAGCAAGAACTTTGCATCAAATATATCCTCAGACGCCTCTTACATGCACTACATTGCCCCATGAACACAGTGTTGCTGCAGGAAGTTGGCCTCATTGTAAAATTTGACCAAAATCAGTTCGAAGATACTTATTGAAGAAAAAGTTTTGGTTAGGTTATTTTAAATCGGCAGCCGAATTATTTTCAGCCCACTTAAGACTATTCATTTCCGTCTGATAACAGTTGTGCCTGCTAAAATTGTTTTTAAAAGTCCCAAAAATACAAAAATTATATTATCCTTACGCATCCTTAACATTTATATTCCTATTCGCGCTCTTTTTTCCTTTAATCCTCCTGTTAACTAGATGTAATCAAATCATCCTTCTCCTAATTCCTAGGTACGTCGAACCTATTGGTTCTGTTTGCAGATGATAACCCTCCTAAAAAATAAAAGGTGTGGATGTCTCTCCACAGCTCTGAAAGAGCATCCGGTTGTGGATGTGCCTTAACTCAACATTAAGCATGACAATGTATGCGATGACCCACAAAAAATACAATTATCAATCACGAAATAATTGATCAATTAATTTTTTATTTAAATTCATCTAGAAAAGGGTTCACATTAATTTTTTATTGAATCACATTAAAAATTTAAATTGATGTCGATTTTAAAACTCATTTCATAACTGATGTGTTTTTATTTTATTAAAAATTATTGTATTTTTATTGAACTTTTAAAAAATCAATAATTTTATCTTTGATGAGATTTGATTAAAAATTAATGTGCAATTAATTTTCAAAAATTGGGTATTTTTGTCGGATCAAAACGGACAGAAAACACACAGATTTATTGATGCCAAGACTAATCAATAATTTACTCAGCCTTGAACATTTTCTACATTGTGCGAACCCATTTCCTGAGCACTTAGCCCAAATTGTTGCCTCTCTCACAGTTATTCACACTTATTTGAAAAATATATTCCATAGATACATAAATTTAGAAGATGTTCCCTTCCTTATTTATCTACCACCCAATTGAGTATTTAGTATAAATTTCGTTCATAAATACCATGATAATCCCACACTCACATTTTCATTTCCCAACCATTTGGAACCGCATCGCCTGTATTGTTTCAAAAATCTTGCATATTTGGTACCGCAGAGAGTCCTATTCTCATCTTTTCATAAAAACCTTATCATAAACTTAATTGGGGATTTTGGGCGGCGAAACGACATAATTGGCAACCAAAGCCAGTAAAAATACTTGTCAACAGTGATCGCTCCAAAAAAACTACATTGAGTTCATTTGAATTATTGTAGTATCTTCATGACTAAAATACCAGCATGAAAAAAATATTTGAAATATAAAAAAACATCCTGGTGTTTAAAGCATTCCCATATAATACAATCAAATAAATAGCTTTCTTCCATAATAAATTTCAAAATACTCTAATGGTAACCGAGAGACAACCATTATAAACTAGCCTAACAAAACAAAACATAAAATTCGACAAAAACATTTACATAATATGAAAATATTTTTATGCACTCCACAACAAGCAACCAACGAAGCAACAAACAAACAGCTATGCACAGCAGCAACAGCAACAACCGTACAAACAACAACAACAGCAACGTTATTGTGGCCGTTCTTTAAGCAACTCCAAAAACTGTCGTATAACAACTCCTTCAGAAGTACCCAGATTACGGCCATTAGTATAGTAACCCAAGCCAAAGCAGTTCAAAAAGATGGCAAAGATGTTACGAAAACATGCACCCAATCAACAACATCAACATCTGGACCTACTACCGAATACGCACACATCTGCTACCTGGCAATCACCGCCACCAAACACCATTATTATACAAAACCCATATGGTATCCATCTAACAATAACTTGTAAGTTCTCGGAGAAATTTGTTATTTTCAAAATCTATAATTCCACATATTTATTGATGAATTTTCTTGAGCCTCTTATAACAACGAAAAACGACACCCCAAGCATACAAACCCAACATGCTATCATAATCATATACGATGCCGCACATCACAAATCCAAAACCAGCAACCAACAACATCCAATTACCTTGCGATGTTTCTCACAAGGCTGTAATTCCTTTAAAATTACCAGCTACCTTTTAGCCCTCTCCATCGACGATTCGGCTAGCATTGATAATCTTCAGCAACAAGACAGCCGAACAGCCGTGGAGCTATCAAAGCTGCCGGAATATGCTACGTACCAACAACAGAATCCATCTAGCTACAACATCCCTCGAACATAAACAAACAGCTCATAAGATTCAAGACCGCACTAGATGCTCCTTATCCGATTCCAAACAATAGGCCGCTTCACCTGAGCTCTAAATCTTGAGGCAAATGCTAACTTGCCCGCAGCTGCTCGCTGCTGTGCGCCAAAGTCTTTGCACTCAAACCCGGCACAACAAGAGTTGAAGAAACTTCAAGCTCAGGGTTTGCAAAAAATAGTTAGACTTCGCCAGCGTATATCCTAAAACAGCCCAACCAGTCACCTACAAAAACACCTCCCAGATAACTGAATTAATGGATGTTGGTACCGCAGTGGATGGTGGTCGCTATTTGGCTGCCGAACAATTCTCAAAAAGTTGGCGAAACAAAACAAATGAATAAATTGGCACACTCTTTGTACCAACGCAGCCTGCCCAGCGCGAAAGCTGTTAAGTTTCTGCTCCAGTGAGACTGGTTGGCGATCCTAGGGAGGAGACGATACGCCAGCTAAAAAATCGAGTCGGAAGTAGCATTTCCACTCTGCAGTGCCAGGAGCGTTCAGACGCCAACAGTAAAAAAACACACCGTACAATTCAAAAAAAAAAAATTGCTCAACGATAAATGCAGCAGCAGCAGCTCATGCAGCGGCTAAAGCAAAAGCACATCAGAGCAACCAGACGGAAAATTTGGATGCTGAACGCCAAAATGCTTCGATGATCTTCCTTGCCTCCGAGAGTGTCTACCTGAAAATAAACAACTCTAATTGTAACTAACAATCAACACCAAGACGAATGATATTGAAGCAGCCTTGCAGATTAGATGAGATTACCAAAAATCAAGCTAAAGTCTTCTCCGGCTAAAATATAAAACCAATTTTCCCAACGTTGGATTAATCTTCTTCCTAAATGCTACTCCAAACCGGAGATTTAGTCACAACTTCTACCACCGATTTGAATTTTTTTTCCCCCACAAAGCGATTTCGTGTGGCAGTGGTGCGCATCTCGGTAACGACTGTCCTCTCAGTATTCCCCAAAATATGAATTAAAATTTACTTCCAATACACCCTTGAGCAATGCTTTGCAACACACTTTAGAGCAGCCTAAGCAGATGATGATGATGGACATATGCTCCAAGATTAAATGATGGCATATGCTACAGTACCACCATCTACCACCGAAAGGTGATTTAGATACAAATTCCAGTTCATGGCATGGCCTCAGTACGGAATTAGTATATCCATCATCAGGAGCCTGAATGCCTCTTTAACAATTGCCAATTCAACAACAGCTCATGGATGGAACTTGGCTCTAGGGCCAAGATCATCAGCAACAACTCACCATTGTTGAACCGACATCAACAAGCTAGAAAGAGTTATGCGTGAAAAAATGTATACATTGAAGTGAAATGCATTAATTCTTTCATCTTTCATAACCAAGTCCATGAATCCAGCTTTCGCAAGTAAGTATCGGATCTGCAGCATTCGCTTTGTTCATGATGACAACTGAAAATTTCAAATTCTTAGAATCGCCAGCAATCTAACTTGGGAATTGACCCCGATTTCGGTATTAATTCCAATGCAAAACTCGTGGAATCGGGAATGGCTTTAACACCAAATGGACAGCCAAGACCATTTGATAAGGCGGCTGCTGCCGCTCATCATCAGCAACCAACAGCAAGATTCTTGACCTGCAGAAGATGATGATCAGCAAAACAACAACAACAAGCAGCAAGCAAGAACAGCCCAAAGCAATGTCTAATCAATGCTCTTTGGATTACCAGCTTCAACAACAATTGCACCAGAGATTGCCGATGCCGAAATAGGCAACCTGCACGGTATGTTGTATTCTTCCATATTGAGTTCGAAAAATTCCTAGACTAAAGTTTGTTTCCCTTTACCCTTCGTCTTAGCAGACATCAGCATCAGCCAACCACATTTCATTACTACCACTTTTCACCAGAGGGACGCTGCTTTTTTTCCTTTCCCGCAAGCTGCCAGCCCCAACTAACGACAACTGCAACTATCACCGCCTACACCACAGAGATTGCTCTGAGTTTGAATTGGCCTACCCACCCACAGGAATTGAACAGCAACTCCAACAATTGCGAACAAACAGCAAAAACAAACAATACGCTTAAAACGTTGCTCGCTGCAGCAAACCACTATGCCAACATAACAACACCGCAGCTATCAGCCACCAGGCCAACTATAAAGGCCAACAAGCCAGCAACATACAACAGCAGCCAGCAAACAAACCAGCAACGACAGAGTTATAGCCAATTAATCAATGCCATGCACTTTGTGTTCAATGTTATGCAGCTGCAGCCGCTCGTATGTGGTGCTTGGTGTCACAACAAATCTTCACAATCCTTACAATTTTAATTCAACTACCTCCAGCCGCTACAAACAACATCAACAATTGACACACAGCAACAAAACATGACATTTGGAAGATGAAGTTCTGCGACTGCCCAGCAATTGAACATTTAACATTACATCATCGGACATTACACACCAAAGAAGCAACTCACAACAAACAATACAGCTGCTACAGCAGGTAACAACAATATACAACTTTTCACAAGCCAAAAGCCTATGCAACAGACAGCAACAAAGAGCAAACTGCTCCATCAACCCAACTACACCAACAATGCATCAACAACAAGCAAGCAACATAACGAATCATTATTATTGCAACCGCAGGCTGCCCTGGCTCATCAAGTTCAAGTCAAAATCTTACAACAGAAACAACAGCAATTTATTATTGCACGATCAAACAAACACAGCAGTCGACACAGGTAATAAAGAGACAATATAACATGAAATCGGGATTTTTTGATCTTTCTATTCTCTCCAAAATTTCTAGTTCAAGTTGCTACATCAAACTCAGCCTCTGTTTGTGTCCTCATCCAACATGCTTCAAACAGCTCAAGTGTCCATTCAATTTTCCAACTCTATCCAATTTATGCGCTGCCGTTGAGTTTCTGGGAAGTGTTTGTGCTTTAACATACTCAACAACAAACAAACAGCAACCACAACACAACAAATCTCTAACAACAAATGGCGTATCATCTCAGCTGAGGCTGCTGCTGCTGCTGTACAGCAACACACAACCCAACTTCCAACAACAGCACATTAAAGTTCAGCTCTAACACAACAGGCGGAAACAGCAAATGGATCCTCGTCTCAACCCCCAAGCTTCCCACCAGTCAAAGTGGTAGTTAATGCCAAAATGCCCGGTGTATATGCTTAAAAGGATCGATAAGCAATCTCGTAAAGAAAACTAATCCGATATTCTATTACGTACATTGCTGAAGTCCAAGCTAAGATGGAAAATAACATAATTCTCGCAGCACACCTAAAAATGCTCACCATTTTTCCATTTTTTTTCAGCTAATGCCGTGCCAACAAACAATATCAGCAAACTGTAGCAGCCACACTTATCATGGAAAAACTATTTATGTGGATTCGAACAGATTCCAAACCTGATACTGCTCCACATTATAGCCGTGCTGTGGCACGAATACAGAACTTGTTGGCTTGTTAATAAATCGTGAGCAAATATCGAACATCCGACAAGAAAGGATTCACACCACTATATTAGCCGCAACAGCCGGCATGAAAAAATTGGACATTTCTACTCAATAGGGTCATGACATGGAAGCCAATCGCGAACCGTAACATAAGTATACACCATTATCTTGGCTTGTTCGCGAGACGCTATGAATTCGTAGAGCTACTGTCATTCCCGCCTAATAAGAACATCGCCAAGTCTCCATTATACACCATTAAGTTTAGCTCCAACGGATTATTTAATATCATCAAGCTCTGTTGATTAATGAGCTGAAAAATTAATTGCCGTCACTGCCAGTAAAACTAGGAATATCTCCTCTTATGTTTACGCCGGCATGAATGTTGTCAACTACGCAGCCGTTAAAATATTTAGATCAAGTGATCCGATATTAAATCCGCATGATGAGACAAATCGAAATATCCGGCTTTAACATGGCCTGTTCCAAAGGTAGGACACATCGAAAGTCCGTTAGTCTGGCTTTTAGTCGGCAAAGCCCAATGTAGCAAACACAGAGCCAAAACAGGTCTAACCCCATTGATGGACAGCAGCCTCCCGAGAGGATATATAGAATGGGACGATTCTACTCGATAAGCGGAGCTGATTTAAATGCCGCCCCTCACCTACTTTCGCGAGACACAGCTTTAACCATTGCCGCCGATAAAGCCATTTAAGTTTGTGGAACTCTTGCTATCGCTGGAGCAGCTTTAGAGGTAAGAATAAAAAAAGCAACTCTCCCCTGTGCTGGCAGCCATCGGCCTCATCTTAGTTTAGTGAAATATTGTATGCGCACAACGCCGATATAGACTCGCAATAATCGCCGAGTTTCCTGCCTAATGGCTGCTTTCCGCAAAGTCACAACAAAAGTTAAAATGGATGGTGCAGTATGTTATCCAATTTCCCTCGGACCAGAAATGAATCGCTTTATCTCAACCATAAGCGATAAGGAGTTTCCAGAAGTGTTACGATTGCATGAAGATTTACGAGCTGCCCAAGAGGCTCAAGCCGTTAAGGCGAATAAAAAAGGCATCCATACTCCTGGAGATTAGATATGGACGTACACGTGAGGAAAGTATACGACGACAGCTGCTGCCAGAAGGCGTGAACGTTAAGAAGAAAAAGAAAATGAAAAGAAGGAGGAGAAACCGCCAAAATGAGGAGGCCACTGTCTTGCGTGGCGGTCAACGCCAACAAGCGCCAACAAATCAGGAAGATATTGATGAACAAAGATTCTGACAAAGAAGACATTCCGACAATGAAGATACTAATGCAGTCGATGATATGAATGGAGCAACAAAACCCTCAGAAACTATCCGAGAAGAAGGAGGACTCTGGCATAGATTCAAGGATCTTGTTCGAGTACCGATATTAAAAGTGGTGGAGTGTGGGTTGGAGGAAATAATCAAAGCACTGAGAAATCTGCCGCTGGTGGCAAAAGTAAAACAAAAAGAAAAATAAACAACAGCAGGCACAAACAAAACACTCGTACCATAGTCCTGTGATTGAGAAACCCACCAACCGCAAAACCTCATCCTCCTCAACTTCGACCTTAATCAATAAGAACAGCAGAAAAAGAAGACGACGCCAAAGGCACAACGCCACAAGTAACAAAATCGCAAAATTCCCATACACTTACCGCAAAGCCACAAACAGCTAGCAATCAAACCCTTCCAATAAAAAACCGAAAGCCAAAACAGAAGAAAGAGGACATGGTTTTGAGTAACAACCTGTCAGCACTACTTCGTCAGGAAACCAAACGAAAAAAAAAAGATTCAAATAAACAAAAAGAAAAGAGAATCTATCAAACCAAAACTAACGGCGCGGTAACCCCAACAGCCAACAAAATGTCACCAATAAACTACAACAACAACAAACACATCCTCCCCAACAAATTACCACGCAGCAGCCCAAGGCAGTAAAACTGCCACAACTCGAAAATCTACTATATATAATAGTAGTGCAAAAGCCGCAAGTGATACCGCAAAGAAAACCTGACATCACCTCAGTACAATTCGCCACTACTACTACAACAAAGCTCCAATTCCATTTCCATTCCACCAACCAAAAGAGGGAAGATGGTGTAAGAAGTAGTAAGGAAAAGTTCAGCTCAACAATCTGCCAGCTCCTCGGGTGTAGTTATCTCTTCCGCTTATAACGCCAACCTCAACAATATCAAACCAACGTTCAGCAGTACACCTACAACAGCACCCATCTGCGCACATCATCGTCGTCGTCGTCATCCTCATCTGTTCATCTACATGTATTACCGTACCAGGGGTCTCTACGACTACCACTTTAACCTCAACCATGCCGAGATGACTTGCAAGAAAAGTTCAAGTTCCTGTAAATGCCATATCCCTGTCCATGCCGTCGCAGCCAATATCAATGGCCAAACGTGCCACTACGGGAGCTCACATTTAAGTGGAAAAGCAGGGAAAAAATCTATCGGAACAAGTATAAACCAATTAAAAAAAATCTCACAGAGGCTACCAAACAGGCTCATATGTTAATATTGGCCCTTATAAAAGATCCCGATGTGGAATTTTACAAATGTTGCCTCGTATTCAATACGACAATCAAGGCAAATATAATTCCTCCCGCTGCAACTACGCCTCACAGCCTCGTCTGCAATGTCCTCTTCTATTGCCACCATGCAGGTTGGTACATGGGATAATAAAACGCCATTGCAAGCATCCGTTTCCAGCAATATAACAAATCAACACACAATATGTCATCGGATCGTCAACTTCTTCATCGTTTTCTCCTTACCTGGTATATACACAGGTTCTCCAATTCCAAACCGGGCAGCAGTAATACAAATGCCATCAAAGGAAACAGCAACAAATTGCCGGTATCATTGCCAATTGTACCGAAATCAAGCAACAAGTCGTACACAACCCTCGAAGCCATTCTATTCCCAACAAACCACAGTTCCACGTGGATTGCTCCTGGTAGTGGAGGTAATTCTAGGCTAATCCTAATAAGCATAAAGATGTGAAAGTTTTGACTTCCACTTACAACAGTACGCAAAAATCCGCTTCGTCTCTACTGGCAAAACTTCGGCCATTAACAGGTCAAACTTTTGCGGCAAAACTCCTACCGCGCCTCTTCCTCCGCTGCAGAAACTGTGCGGGGTAGTAAATCTGTCACCCACAAAAAAATCTGAACAGGAGACTTCAACGCCTGGATTACTGCTCCCTATGTGCCGAGAAAACCAGTGCCAAGTTCCACCATGCCATCGCTTGGAGGTAGGTGGACATTCGAAATAGTAGCAACAACACGTTGTCTGGACCCATTGGAACATTCAATGTAGCCCAACGGCGGCAGCAGTTGCTGCGGCAAATGCTGTCAGCACGGCGGCCAATAACAATAACAATATTCCCCGTGTTCTTACTCCCATTGGACCACCGAATAAACAGAGGCTCCAACACCTACTATGCATATGGCCACCAGGTTCCACCCTCACACCATGTTACAACTCTGCCAGTCTGGAGGAGTTGCTACAACTTCTCAAATCTGCACATTAACACCGGGCAACATTGGGGATAGTGGTTCCCTGTATCGGCTGCAATGACCGCAGTTGTGCTACATTTGGTTCTCAACTGACGTCTAAAATTAGTAGCGAGATTCGTTGTTCAACGATTACCATCAAACTCAGTGGGCACGGCAGATACTTCGCAGGTCTACACCAATCCCCAACCGCTGGTATCGGATAATTTGCCTCAGGCGATGCATCAAGGCACCGTTACAATCTAACATCCTAAGGCTCACCGTGGGAAGTCTAAGCATCGTCGAGCCATTCAACTACGGCTCCCTGTGCAACAGCAACAATTTGAATATGGCAATCAACAAAACCTAACGATATTGCCTGAAACGGTGTGGCCCCAATTTTGATCTGGTGTACAATACTGCTAGAATCCAGGATCCATTCAGAATATGAGCAGCGTCAATTGAAATGAATTCCCCATCGCAACAAATGCCACTCAACAACAGACAACATCACAGCAAGATGCTAGTCTATTTCACCTTGTGTGTATAAAGCCCCCCACCAACTCCACAGCAAATCAACAACAACGCCAGCAGTCTGCACAAAGTTCAGGAAATGCTCAATCCCTGCTCTCCACCCAGCGGCCTGGCTATACAAAGGCCAAACGCAGGTGGCCAGCATCGTTCAAATGCACCCACAGTACGGCTTCCAACAATCTCCGCCATCAAAACTGGTGCTGATAACGGCAATTCTTCGCATCAATATGGACCCATAGGCTCAAATGCTTCTAATCGTTCGGCGAATCCTTCAGGAGCGATTGGCGATCAACCGCGTTTCTACGACCAACAACACAATTGAATTTGCCTCACAAATGGGTTATCCCATGGATCCATCATTGCTTGCAACAGCAGCTTCAATCCAATAATGCACGTATGAATGCCCGTGTTCTGCCTTCGGTGGCCAACAGCCTGGAAACAAAGCCCACCGCCCCACAATCTGCCCACCCATAGGTACGCCATTGTATCATCAATCACAACAAATCCATCACAACAGCCGGGGCCGCTCAACAACAACCATCTGGCGGTTTAATGCCTTCAATGCAGCGCGGGGAAACCACCACATAATCACAACCAAATCTGACCCTCAAAGACCCAATCTCAACCTCAAGCGGGGACAAACACAAAACCAACCCTGGTACGCAGAATATGCAGCAGCTGGGCTACGCTGCCCCCATCCACTAGGGATTATATGATTTGGAAAACGGTTCTACCGGACGCAGGTCGAATCCCAGCAGCAATGTCGCCTAATCAAAGTGCAGCCGCTGCCCCGCCGTGGAAATGCCAATAATGCATCTATTATGTTGCAGACACACAATTGCAAGCCCAACAACAACAAACATCGGATGATATGCGTAAAATGCCCAGACCATAGGTACCGAAAGAGCAGCTTCTTGGAAATACAATAATTAACCGAATATGGGCAATATGGGATGGAGGTATTCGGCGCATTGGTCTCAGTGTAGATGATAACAATGGCCACCTTAGCTGCTGCCGCCACAGGAATTCCAGGGGGACCCGGTGGAATGCCTACTGGACCAATGCCACCATGGTTTTTGGGAGCCGCTGCCGAGAAACAAGCTGCAAGCAGCTGCATAACAGCAACAACAACAGCAACTTATTGGATGAAACAACATATCGTATTATGGTGGTGCTGGTGCTGCCGCCGCAGTTGGGCTTCCATGGCCGGTGGGTATGGCCTGGGATTATCACATCAACAAGATCAATATCATGTAAGTATTGAATTGGACTCCTCCCTCGAGTGGCATTATGAATACAAAAAATGAATACGATTACAATCCATGTTTTTATTTTCTGCTTTTCCCTCCCTACAACAGATGCTTTGGATTATCATAACGCTATGCCACACCAAATCTAAATCAAAATCAACCATGAATTTTAATACCCACATACACAACGTATCCACATTTTCTGGTCATGTAGTTGGTAATGATATATCTCATATGCATGATAAGATGAATTAGGGATCACCATGATAAACATGTAAGTTGGGTCTAATATTTATTTTTCGAAAACTCTTCTCACATCTGGAGGCTTTATTTCTATAGAAAATTATGTCAAAATTTTATTGCTATGGAAAATTTTGTCAAAATTTTATTTCTATAGAAATTTGTCAAAATTTTATTTTGTAGAAAATTTTTCAACATTTATTTCTATATAAATTTTGTCAAAATTTTATTTCTATAGACATTTTTTTCAAAAAAACTATTTTTGTATAAATTTTTTTCAAAATTGTATTTCTATAGAAAATTTTTTCAAAATTTCATTTCTATAGGAAATTTTCTCAAAATTTTATTTCCATAGAAAATTTTCTAAAAAATTTATTTCTGTGGAAAATGTTGTCAATATTTTTTTCTATAAAAAATGTTGTCAAAATTTATTTCTATAGAAATTTTTTTAAAAATTTATTCTATAGAAATTTTTTAAAAATTATTTCTATAGAAAATTTGTCAAAATTTATTCTATTAAAATTTGCAAAATTTTATTTCTATAAAATTTGTCAAAATTTTATTCTATAGAAAATTTTGTCAATATTTTATTTCTATAGAAAATTATTTTCTCAAAATTTAATTTCAACAGAAAATTTTCTCAAAATTTTATTTCCATAAAAATTTCTCAATTTTTTTCTATAGAAAATTTTGTCAAACTTTTATTTCTATAGAAAATGTTCTCAAAATTGTATTTCTATAGATTTTTTTTGTTTATATCATAAATTTAATATTTTGTGTAAACGTTTAATTCTTTCATTCAAAGACCTGGGCCAGCAATTGGACCAATTGATGATGCAAACGTAAAACGAGCCAGTGAATGGAGAACAACAATAATCTAACACCATTAAAACACTCACATCAACAACAAATAGAACACCAATCGAGAAAACACCAACGAAGAATGGAAAACCAGAAATCCAATTATGATAAATAAGTCAAACCAAGAATAGGACGGATGGCGTTAATAGAAAACGGAAAACCGCATTATATTCAAACATATATTCTCTCTTCAAAGTTTGAAAGCCCACACCCCCACAAATAATGGGAATGAATAATGAGTATATATATAGAAATATTACTGCTTTCATCTACAAAAAAAAAATAACCAAAAGCAACAGTCAACAATTCATTCACCACACAACAAAAACCCACTATTCGTTATATGTGATTATTACATTTGTTTTCTTTGGATTAAGAACAAAAAGAACGTTACCTAACTCTGTTACTACTACTACTACACCATAAAATGAATTGATATATTCTCTTGTGAATGTATGGAGAAAAAGAATTTGATGGAAACACTTAATAAAAAGAAGAATAGGTCGGCTCTGAAATAACCGAGGTTTGGGGAGTAACCATTTAAGAAAACTATATAAACATAACCTCAATTCAAAAATTGTATAATTATTTTTTTTTTCAACTACTTCGTTCATATATTTTTTGTATCCTTATTAAAAAGTTAAGCTTGAAGTTTTATAATATTTGAATTTTTGTTTAAATTTTAATTCTCATCATATGATTTATTTTTCTCTTTCTTTGGTATATAGAACAAAAACAAAAATCAATCCTTTTTATGTTTTGTTTGGAATAAAATTAAAACACACATACGAAACAATAAGACAACAAAAAGCTGTCATATACACGATAAAGAAAGAGCAACAATTTCTGCAAAATGCAAAAAAAAAGAACTTGAACTTACTCGTATAAGAAAAAAATACAAACCCCCCTTTTTTTTGGAGAAATAAGAGATAAAAAACTCTCTGATAAAGTGAAATTACATACATACATTGTTAGTCTGTAAGCAGCTACAAAAATAAAAATAAGAAGAAAACAAAATGTTTTTGGATAAAATATATTATATATTAAAAATAGCAAACACTGAAATATTTAATAATTATATACTATATATACATATAAAAATAAAAACAAACGCATGGAATATACATAAATAAAAAGATAAAATCATTAAAACAAAACGACAACTATACTTCAAATTCTTTGACATACAATTGAGAAGAGAGGAGAGGATGTGCCATTTTCACCGAGTATAAGAGACAGCACCATAGATGGTTCATCGGTGTCAAACGCTGTTCGACAGTTCCGAAGATTAAGAAGATCTCTTTCGGTTTCCTTTCTACAGTTTTCCAATTTTACACAAAATTAGAACCTTCAAGATAAACCAGACGATTTTTAAATAAAATAAATACTAAAACTTCATATTTGCACAAAAAAAAAAATTGACCAAAACCACGAAAATACGAAATTTAATTTTGATCAGTTTGCTTTTTACGGACAACACAAAAGCAAATGCCGAAAATTGATTGACTCTTGACGAAAAAAATCAAAACGAGTTGTCAGAAAATTAATCTTTGTAACACATTTTCCGGAGAGATATGAATCATCTATCTGAGTCTATAATCTATGGAGTATACGAGAGTGAGTGTGAAACATCAATATGAGAAAATTGCATAATTAATTAATGAAAAGTTTATATATCAAAATTATTTTAAAATTCAAAATTTTCCATTTTATTTTGAAAATGTGGACTTAATTTCACTGAAAAAAAAAAAACAAACTGAAATAATAAATTTACCGCCATCATTAAGAAGCTCCTTGTAACGAGTAAACTAACGAACTTAATAGCATTATAAAAAAATATAACAATAAAAATTGGTGGTTTGAATCTCAAAAGTTTAAATGGGGTCTTAAATTGCCACATTAAGAGGTATGCAATATATTTGAACTACATAAAAGTGTGGGTGTCCGCTCGCCGATCCTCCGCAGTATGTCCT
>PGFW01025925.1:0-16618 GCA_003123925.1 Haematobia irritans
GACGATTATGTTGCCATTGGTTCAACAAATTCACTATCAACTCACCGAGCAACGCACTCACACACTCAATTCACATACATACACGCATACAAAGAGAAATACACTCAGGATTTGTTTGTTTGGGTTCGATTGCTTGTTTGTTTGTTGGACATATGAAGGACAGACGGACCGAATATGTCGAACAGTCAATGTCATATTTACTCAAAACCAATAAATTTTATATCAGAGTTCATAATCGATATTTTGACTGTGTTTTGTTGTTGCTGCTGCTGCTGCTGCTACTGACGGATTGTTGCTTCCCTTACATGCAAAATTCGAAAATATGTATGATTTGAAAGACGTTTATGACTATGAGAAAATAAACGACATACTATAGTACTAACGGAAATCTCCTGAGGAAATGTAAACGTGGTGATTCTTAAGGAACTGGAAAACCTCTAAATTGTACAGTGACTTTGAGAGCAATAAAATGTAAATGTTTTTGCTTCGTAAAACAATTTAGAAAAAGAAAATTTTGCAATACAATAAAAAAAAAAAAAAAAAAAAACCTCGTGGAATGAGAAAGATGGGAGGGAAAATGCAAGAAGTCTGTGTGAAAAGAGTGTTTTTTCGAGTTAGCTTTATTGAAATCTTTTTAAATCCTGGAAAAAATAAACGTTATCACAAAAAGAAATATACTTTTCATCCAAATAAACTTTCGCTACAGCGAAAAAGCAAATGAGACACGAACTTTTTTTTTTGTCTACAATTTCGTTGGGAAGGAAAGAATTATTTTTTTGGCGTGTTACAACGCCCATTAAACCGACCGCCATGATTTGACTTCTGAAGCGTTTTATTTTGACGTATTCGAATAGCCCCACATAAGGAAAATCTTTGAAACATGTTGAAGAACAGATATTTTGATAGTGTTTATTTTCAGTAAATGGTGTTTCCAATAAGGATGTGTAAGATCAAATAAGAATAATACCAAGAGAATATTAGAAATCAAAAACTATTTACTGCAGTTTTCTACAGTTTCCCGTTAGGGATGCTATTATAATAACCGCTATAGTCTTTCAACAAAGTTAGTAAGCGCATTTAAAAATAAGCACCAAATGTGGTTTTTTCACTGAAACATAAGTAGAAGTGTGTATTTGATAATATAGACTAAACAGCGCCATTAGGAATTTTTCAGAAGAAACCAATGGACTACACCCCTTGCAGGGGGCCTATTGGACGACAGACGATTGGAAGTGCGGTGTTTTTGTGGACTTTTCTGTTTTTTTTTTTCCGGTCCTCAACATAAGTTTTTCATCGTTTTCACTCGTTCACAATTGTCTCCCTCCGTTTAACGAGGTTGACACCTTTTAGGAGTATGGCCTCAGTTGGGAAATTGAGCGCAATTGTTGAGACAATTTTTTCCACTTTTTCACTTTGCTTCATTTTTAAATGGATTCGGCTTAGATGGAGTATCTTTTGCTCTGTTTGTTTGTGTTTTTTTTTTTTTTTTTCTATCGTTGGTTTAGGAGGAATTTTTGGGTTGATCGTCGACATCGCTGATCATGTTTCCTTTTGCTTGTGGTTGTCTTTTTTTTTTCTCTCTAACTTAAAAATCTTGTTTTAATGATTTATAGCTTTTATTCTGTTATAAATTATATGTTGATTTTAATCATTTGTAATCGAAAATCTTTGTTTTCAAACTCGCCAAGATATATGCTAAATTTGTCTGACCATTTGACTTGTGTTACAAATCAGATCTATCTCGCATTAGAAGGATGGATTCGTAACAAAAAGTCCCAAAATTGTTGCACTGTAGTGCCATAGTAGTATAAGAGTTGCATAATGACCGGCAGTAAGGGGCTATGTGTGTATGGGGAGATTTTGTTTTGTTATGAAAATTGATTCCTACAAAAATTTGCTCAAAGAGTCCGGTGTAATAGAAGCCGTAACAGCTGCTACTGATCTCTAAACGCAACAACAGCAAAAACAACAACAACGAAGCGTTATTAATGTCACATTCCTGCTGACCATGTAAAATATCATTTAAAATGGCATTACTTTAGTGTTTGATCTATTGGAAAAATTTTGACATTTTACATAAATTGCGATCGTGTTGTAGTTTTTTGTTTAACACATTTTGGCCTTCTGTTTTGTTTTTTTTTCTATCGGGGGGATTTAATGAAATGCCTTAGATTACAAGATGAATTGGGCGATTCGAACAGGAGGATTGGAATTAGGATATTTGGTATCGTGAACCAGTATTGCATTTTTGTTTATTTCCATATGGTCGAGTATTAATGAAACAAAATCTCATAAATTTCGTTTAGAAGCAATGACAATTGTTTTTATTAAAGATTTTTTATGATATACACATGTAATCCCACTACAGTTTTCAATAATATTTTGGCCAAATTATATGCTTAAAGAGTAAGATTTTGATTTTATTTGCTAAGCTTATGAAGCTGCAAGTGTTCAATAAACATTAGGGTATCTAGAAACCTGTTAGTGATGAACAATATGATCAAACTCAACGAATATGAACTTAAAGCAAGTACACCTCAAAAAAAATCGCTTCTTCCTTACATTATACTCCCAAACACATTTTGCTTTCAAGCATATACATTGTGGGTATTCCCAAAATTTATTATTCATTTCCTTCCAATATATAGTATAGTTTGAAAGCATATTGGTCTAACAATTAATATGTTTGAGGTAGTGTAAGTTCAAACAATTATGTTAGTATTTCCATCCAAATTCAATAATTGTCTTGTCTTCCAAAAAACTTTATAGTTATTATGTGAAACATATAATATGTTGGAAACATTCTTGAAACCAAAAATATTATATGCTTAGAAAGAATTTTCTCCCAAAGAAGATTGTTCGATCAATTTTTTTTTTCTGCCTAATTGTATATTAGCTCACATTTTTCTCACTTCCATGAGTTTTTTAAGTTCTTAGCACCTTTTTATATAATACAAACATTGCGAGAGAAATGATTAAATTTATAATTTTTTTAATTTTACCTTTTCGGACGGGGATTACGAACAGCGACCACACAGTTTGTACGCCAGCACATATCCACTGGCGCTACGTAAGCCTGTTATTGGTCATCAGAGATAATTACGTTACTAATCATATTTATATAGCATAACTTGCGGGCGCCCACAACGCCGACTGCAAACATACAACATAACATTGTTTAAACATACATTTGTTGGCGACGTGAGCAGTGGTTTGGTACGTCCGCCTTGCATGCTAAGGGTCCTGGGTACGCAATCCTTCTTCGACCGACCCATTTTTTTTAAATTTTTTTTACAGTATATTTTCTTAAGTATATTTCGAATTACGTTCGGAATATGCCGAAAAGGTGCTTCAACATTACATACTACTATTATTAACTTTTTACTTGCCGCGAACTGTTAAAATAGTGCCTTTAAAAGACTTAAATTCAGAAAAGAACAGTGCTTGATATAAACGAAATGGACTGATTATCAAATAATATATTAATTTTAAAGCAAAAATTAAAAAAAAATGTAACAAAAAAGTGGAATTTTGTACACAACGTTTGAAAATTTTTCGAAGAAATTCAAAAAACTCTTGCGAAGGAAGAATGTGAAGGTCAAGTAAATTATAAATATTTTTCATCGAATCCTAAGTTTAACGATAACCATTCAAAAAGCACATTATAATTTAAATTCAAACATAATTTTACAACCAAACACATAAATCTTATTTAGCTGTGAACAATGGTTTCGTTTTTAATAATTTATTCTAAAAGAAATAGAACTTATTCAGTACACAAAAACCCCACATTTAAAAGATATTGTGTTCTTAAAAGTATCCTTACTTGAATTCCTCGGTTTCATTTGCTCCTAATCAATACCAAAATTTTTAAAATAGAGACACAATCTTTGGAACGGGCATACTATTTTTCATGTATAGTTCCTTTCGTTTAGTTTTTTATGAATATCCTTTATTACCTTTGTTTGAATATTTTGACTTACTCGTCCTACACTCAAAAAAAAGTGAACTCTCTATTTCACTAAAGCCAATTTAACTTTATTTTAGTTCATAGAAATATTATGTTTGGAGAAAGTTTTCTTTACTCTAATACTTTTTTGTGTACGTTAGTTAAATTAACTAAACCCAGGAAAAAAAAAAAGAATGATACTCAAATGAAGCATAAAGATTAAACTAAATTCGTGTCTTCCTCAAAACAGTTCAGAATTTTGCTTTAAATTTGTAAATTATTACCAAAATGCGTCCATCGTGAACTTCGTATGTCCACTAAAGACATTCTTGCAATTATTTGAACTCCAAGTTTTTTCTCCAAAACTATCAAAATTTTCTTTAACAAGTGAAAAAAACTTATTTATGTCTAATAAAATTTTCTTGATATTTGTCGAAAACTATTACTATTTTTATGACATCGGTGGATGCCGCGCTTGTAATCACTGTTTAGTTAAAAATTTCTCACAAACTATTGCAAAATTTTCTAAAATTAACAGAAAGTTTTCTTCTTGGTGGTATTCACTGTTTTTCAGTGTACGTTTGACGAAAACAAAAAAAGTGCTCACGTAATGCGCAAAATGATAAACAAAACTCATGCTTTTTATACCCACCCCACTAGGAATGGTGACGGGGGTTATAATACAGTTTTGTCATTCCAGTTGTAACGCCATGAAATATCATTTCCCGACTATATAAAAGTATATATTATTTCTTGATCAGGAGAAATTCATAGACGATATAACGAGTCCCGTCTGTCCGTCTGTCTGTCTGTCTGGGTAATCACGCTACAGTCTTCAATAATGAAGCAATCGCGCTGAAATTTTTCACAAACTCTCTTTTGCTCTCAGGCATGTGTCAAGTTCGAAGATCGGGCTATATCGGTCAGGTTTGATATAGTCCCCATATAAACCGACCTCCCGATTGGGGGTCTTGGGGCTTAAGATCGTTAGTTATTTTATCCAATTTAGCCTGAATTAGAAATGTAGAGGTATTTTATGACCATAAGCGGTTGCCCAAAAATGGTGAAGTACGGTCCATGTTTTGGTATATAGCCCCCATAAGACCGATCTCCCGATTCTTACTTCTTGGGCTTATAGAAACCCGCAGTTTTTATTCCAATTTACCTAAATTGGAAATCTAGAAGTATTGTAAGACCCGCAAATACGTGTGCCCATAAAATTGTGATATCGGATATTTTGGTATAGCCCCCATATAGACCGATCTCCCGATTTTACTTCTTGGCGCTTATTAGAAACCGCAGTTTTTATCAATTTACCTGAAAATTGGAAATCTAGAGTATTGTTAGGGCACAAATACGTATTGCCCAAAAATTGTGAGTATCGCGTCCATGTTTTGTTATGTCCCCATTAAAAGACCTCCCGATTTGGGCGTTCTTGGGCTTATAGAAACCTAGTTTTTATCCAATTTTGTTCTGAAATTGGAAATCTAGTGGTATTTTTAGGACCATAAAAGAGGTGTGCGAAAAATGGTGAGTTTCGGTCCATATTTTGGTATAGCCCCCATATAGACCGATCTCCCGATTTTACTTCTTGGGCTTAAGAAAAAACCGCAGTTTTTATTCAATTTACCTGAAATTGAAATCTAGAGGTAATTTGTAGGACCATCAAATACGTGTTGCAAAATGTGAGTACGGTCCATGTTTTGGTCGCTGGTTCCCCATATAAAACGACCTCCCGATTTTGGGTCTTGGGCTTATAGAATCCGTAGTTAAATACAATTTGTCTGAAATTGGAAATTTATAGGTATTGAGGACCATACAAGGGGTTGTGCTAAAAATTGGTGAGTATCGGTCCATGTTTTTGGTATAGGCCCCCATATAGACCGATATATCCCGCGATTTTACTTCTTTGGGTTTCTAGAGTCGTAGTTTATTTATGCGATTTGCCTGAAATTGTAATATTATTTTAGGCTCCCAAAAACTTTTGGTAATCCTACCATATAGACGACTATCACTTTCTTGAGGGATATAGAAGCGCAACTGATATGAAAATTGCTTGAAGACTCATGTAAAATTTTCAGATTTCAGATTACTTCTTCGGGTGAAATCTACAGATTTTAAGATTTCAAAGGCAAGACGTTTATTTTATAATTTTCTTGCCACACTTACAAGAATGTTAATGATTCTCTAAAACTCAAACAAAATATGGTCTCTATAAATCCAGAATCTGATAGCTCATAGGGTAGAATCTTTAAATTTATCTTCGGGAAGTGTCCTCATATCCTAATCCCTCCTGAAATTTCAAAGGAAACCCTAATATTTGGTTCATGGCGGTGGGTATTTAAGATTCGGCCCGGCCGAACTTAGTGCTGTATATACTTGTTTTTAAATGCCTTTTCTCTTGGTTCCGAATGAATTTTCTCTCCGAATACTAATCTTTGTACTTAAGCATATACAATTTTTGTTTTATATTCACACATAGTATTTTTCCAATCTATAATGGAATTTTATTTGTGTATATATATTTTTAAGGCGCCAATTGGTTACTTTCATTATTTTACTTCCAGCATTTACACTTTAATTGTCTCTCTTTTTCTATAACACATATATGTTTATAGTCTTATTTCTAATTAATATTATGTTATGCATCCAGCATATTATATTTACAAAACGATTTTATGTCCCAAACATAATATGTTTTAACATTTAACATAATATGTTTTCTAACATATTAACATATATGTCCCAACATATTAGGCTGTTTATGAAACAATTCATATGTTTGCACTTAAAATATTTGTGTTTAAAATTTAAGTTCCAAACTTAATATTTTTACACCCAAACATATGAAAACAGTCTTTTTCTCCGTGTTAGGAAGAAAACTATGGGGAATTTTAGAAGTCCAGTCAAAAAAATGGGATGATAGGTGTATATGGGGACTATACCAAAACTTGGACCAATATATATAATTTTTATATCGAAATATTGCTCTCAGACCCCATAAAGTGTATATGAGTCATCTAAGCAGTGTTCGTCTTTTCCGTCTGTCTGTCTGTTGAAATCACGTAACTTCCGCATCGAAACTTGGCACTAAGTAGTAGTTGTTATTGTTGTTATTATTTTCATTCTATGAAAATTAAAGACATCTCAAGAAGTACGTTAGAACTGTGGTGTCGGTGTCATATAATGTTCTTATCACAAACATCTTGAATAGACGTTTTTAATGCATTTCGTTTCAATGGCGTTGTGGCTGAGTGTGCTAAGGCGTTCTGTTTGGTGCCAACAGCCCAGGGTTCAACCCCAGATAGCGAGCGAAGAATTTTGTTAAAAATTAGATAATAAGAAAATAAGAGTGTAACAAAAAATACTGATAAAAATAACATAGTAAAATTGGAAAAAATTTTTTGTTTTTTTAAATTTCTTCAACAAATGAAATTTCAAGGCACAACTTCTAAAGCAATGCATAGGATCACAAAAAAATGAGTACTTCCGTCCTATTTATCAAGCCAATGTTAAATCATTGGAGATAATCCATAGTTTACACTATTTCCGGATCACAAATTAGGGATCCAAACTACTGTTTCGAAAGCTCCTTTTTTACTGGGTGACAAATACTCGTTCATCGAATATCCCTTCGTTGCTATAACCGAGTGGTTTTTATCAAAAATATACTCCAAAGCAAAAATATTTTAAGATTATTTTTAATCAAAAATAGCAGCATTTTCATTTTTTGATTCAATATTATACTTTATGATCAACCCAAAAAAAAAATAGTGTGAGAAAACCACCACCAATACATAAAAAAAAATAACTTGGCTCAAATCGGACCATTCGTTCTTGCACACCACACAGAAAAAAATTTCGCGAAAAATTTTTCAATTAAAATTTTAATTGAGTTTTAAAAAATATTTGATTACAATTTCAATTGATTTCACAATTTTTTAACCCTGAAACAAAAATTAATAGTTCAATAATTTTTAAATGGATCAATTAATTTTTTAATCTGGAACCTTCATTAATTGCTTTAATTGATACTATCATTTTCTGTGATTTAAGACATTTTAATTAAACAATTAATTGGATTCAATTAATTTCGTGATTGAATCAGAAGATTTTGTTTTTTTGTGTGCCATACACGTAATTTAAACCCCATTTAAAATTCAAATATTTTTTTAAAAGTTCTAGTTCAATAATAGGAAAATTTTATTTTTTTACTCGAAGCTCGATTATCATAGACTATTAAAAACAGAAGGAATAAAAAATCGGCGCACCTGTTGTACAATTCGGGGATATACATGGAATGACTGCTACAATTAATATTGATGCTCCCCAGAATCAAAAAAAAAGGAAACAGAAATAAGAAAACAATAGATATTTCAGTTTGAGTTGTAAGTGTTTTATTGTGGGTGGCAGCGGCTTACCCTTTTGAAAGTCTGTGCACAAGTGAATTTTGCAAGTCAAAAAACAAAATTTCGAAGGGTCAGACATTGTGATTTAGAACAAAACAACAATTAATTTTGTCCAGAAGATGAAAAGGACAAATATGTTTAGGTTCATTGAGTAAAAGCTTTCCCGTGAGCGAGGGAAAGATTTCAGGAGTTACCGCTTAGCTAATATTAATTCAACAATTTTATAAACTTTCTATCTAATTTTCAATTCATATACAATAATTTTAGGAATATCAATTCATTTCAATTTAGAAAAATTCACGGTTGTGAGTTTGGGTATATTGTTGTTGTTGGAACGGAGTTTCACACAACCTTTTTTTGCGCTTTCGAAGTAAACCGAAATTATTTCGCGAGTTTTTTATTTCTTGTCAAGTTAGCGTCCAAACTTCTTATCGATGATAGACACCAAAATACTTCTACTTCACTCAAGAACAACTGGTGGTAATTACTGTTTGAAGATCCTCCCCCCCCCCCAATACAGAATTTTGACCGGAAAAGATTTTTGTTTAAACATTTCCTCGTGATGCTCTGACAGTACCATATTTTTTCACAAATGTCTTTCAAAAACTTAATTTATTCTTCAATACGTTTGAGAAAATCCTGTGGTTTAGAACCTACTCCAATAAGTATCAAGTTCATGTCATTTCTAAGACAAAATGCTACACACAATTAAAACGATCAAATGTTAGCGATTACTGTGCCGTAGAAACATTATTGGTATGCGCCCAATGTTATTTCATATCAGGAGGTTCATATGATTTCGCACATCAATTAGTTAATGTTCACGCGATGAAAACAACGCCTGTCAGTAATTTGCGGAACAAAATTTCGCCATCGAAACAAAGGAAATCGTAAAATTACGCCGCTTTATTGCCTTGTCCGTGTATTTCATCTGTGAACATGGGAGCAGCAGTGCAGAAATAAAAAAGCGCGCATGTTGGAGTTTTTTTTCATCGCCAATTGTTTTGTTGAATTACCGAGGTAGCTGTTTTTTTGAATGCATTTGTTTTTCTTCATGTCAAAATAGTGTTGGTTTTATGACTGACAAACAGACAGATGGACGGACAGACGGACAGAACAGAAAATGGACATAGCGTTGAGTGATTATTTCTGGGATTTCAAGGTTGCGTCCTCTTTTTTTTGTGGATTATTAGAGTGCTCGTATTCATTTGTTTGTTGCTAAGGTTGGTGTTCAGTGGATGCCCGACTGGGTGGCTGTAATTTTGTATTGTTACTGACTGTGGAATCTGTACGTCTGTCTGTGTGTTGGTTTTGTCGGTTTGTTGTTGTTGTTAAACAACAAATTAAGCATTATACATAATTTATGAACAAATTGACACTTTTGACACCGACTGCCAAATGCATTTTATATGCGCCACACCACCTGAACCAACCAGCCAGATATTCGTTATGGAGCATTTTGGACATAATGTAACGATTTGCCGCACACCACACCATTTTTATGCTAAATTGTTGGGCCCATTAAACATTCACTAAGTTTTCACTTCAACTTTTATTTAAAATGAAAAAATTTTCAATTATGTGATTTATAAAAATTATACATACAAAATGAATATATATTTTTTAAGAAATATCTTTTCTAAATTAAGAGCGAATTTATTGCCACATTTTTGAGCAATACAATTTTGTTTTTGTTATTACGGTTTCAAAAAGCATGCTAGTATTTGAATTCCTCTCACCAAAACAGAAGGCTTGCTTTATATACTGAAAAATATATTATCGTGAGACTACAGATTTTCAAGTCTTGAAATACGAATGCGATTTTGCTTATCATAAGAAGACTCAATTTCCTGCAACTAATGTTTTGTGTTTCCTTGCCCAAATGTCACATAAACGTTTGTTCCTTAAAGTTAAATGATTTGACTTAAAACTGGATATATTTGCAAGTAAGAAACCATTTGTTTGACTAAAGCCAACTTAGCAGGTCGAAAACCTATGTTGTTAGCACCTATATTTTCTGTTTATTTTCATAATTTATTATGATTTAAATATATAAATAAATATATAAGATAAATTAAAGTCAACTGGCTTTAACAATTCTCTTAAATAATATCAACCAATAAACTGGTTAACGGTAGCTTAGACTGCAGGCGGCATCTTTACTTCAGGCTTAAATTGCAGAATGAGTTCAGGATACCAACATTTAAAGAAATTTTAAAGATTTCGACATTTCATTTGATCTTGAGCGAAATTAAACCACAAGGGACGCGTCTGTCTTTTAAGAAATAAAGATATTCTTATGAGAAAACAAAAAACATCGCCATAGGAAGGCGAGCAATGGGCGTATTATCATTAAGCTTTCCATTCCTTTTCTTCAACTTATTTACGCAAAGTGACAACTAATGGTTAGTTAAATGGCGCAGCCCGATTAAGTTTCAGGCTCACTATAACTATTCAGTCCATTGTGATACCACACTGAAAAAACAGTGAACCCTTTTCCATATGCAAAATGAACTAAACTGTAAGTAATGATTGACCCATGATTTTTTAGCCCTGTAGAATTTTTTTCAACTTGTCTAATTTATAAATTTTCTTAAATTTTAGTCGTCATAACATTGTGAGTTTAGTTCAATTTTTACAAAACCATAAGATTTATATACACCTACCAAGTTAAAAAGTCAGTATTATTTGGTTTACTTGCTTATTTTGTGGGAAACCCGATAATAAAAATTGCGTTTAAACAGTCTCTTTAAATGTCGCGACTCGACTTTTTTAAATCAATCCATCCACAGTTATAGAGAAAATTACAAATAACTTAAGGAACAACAAACCGTTTTACTATTACTAGAATTTTCATACCATTAAAATTAAACTATCTTTAAAGCAAAAGACTTTATATAAAAACTTATGATGGAAAGTTCTAATACAATGTTTTTAGTGAATAAAAATTCATGCACAAATGAAGAGAGTAGTATTTGAACCCGCTGTTTGGTCACTTCATGACTTATCCTTATATTTTATTCATCGTAGGTAATTTTCACATATCTTTGCTGGAAAAAATGGAACACATAATGAAAAATTGCTTAAAAATTAAATACCATGTAATGACAATATATTTTTAATTTCTTCATTTTTAGCTTGTAACTTACTTAATTTGGGGCTTTTGATCAAATCAGTGTAAGGGAATTCACTTTTCTTCTGGGAAAACGTATCTCATAAATTATGTACCCTGAAACAATTAGAGAAAAGTGAAGTGTTCTAAATAAAACTCAATAAACTGTGTTGTTATCGATGTGAAAGATATTAAAAATAAATATTCTAGTGAAGAAAAGCCAAAGTTTTAATATAAAACTTACCAATTCTCTATAAATTGTACGTGAGGCGGAAAATATAAAAAGGTTGTTTCCAAAATTTATTTGGGTTACTCTTGAAATTAAATAGTTAAATAAAATTATTAAATAACTTTTTCAAAAAATCTAATGAAAAAATAATTAATAGTGCATAAAAACAATATTCTTGATATTCCCTAAGACAGTCATCAAACTACGACACGTAATTTCATTTTCGATTAAAATTGCCATTTTTAGTCTATTGGAAATGTAAATTTAAGTTATACCTAATTCCCGACCGATTTATGGAATTTTTGTTTTTTATTAGCTACTTAAACAAATTGAATAAAGAAAATAATTTCCAAGTTCTGCTTCACTTTTTTCGCCCACGATGAAAATTAATCGTTCTTGAAATCAAGCCGTAAGTCAACAATGACGAAGGGATGACGTAATGTAACAAAAAATAAGATGGCTCGTCCAGGGTTTAAAAGAAAGTTTAAAGAAAAACTTACAATTCACTATTAAATTACGGCAAAGAGTACTAAAAATTTGTATCCAAATTTTAAGGGGTATTCACTGAAATTAAATATTTATTTTTACATTAAAAATTACATTAGATTCCAACAAAATATAATTAAAAGAATACTAAAATAAGGTATTAAAAACCTGTTAACTTTGATTGCATAAAAAGGTCAATTAAAACGTAAATATTCCTAGTTGAAAGAAAGCCAATTTTTAAAGAAACTTACCAATTCTGCTACCTTTTCTAAATTTGTTTTTAACCGTCTGGATTGCTCTGAAATTAAATATTCGCTTTTACAAACAAAATGAAAAATCATTAAACTGGTTTTCCAAACAAAAAAAAAATAATTAACAAATTATAATATACATAAAAATATTTCTTTTCAAAAGAAAGCCATATTAAAAAAAATACTTAACAATTTATGAATTAAAACTAATACGCTGAGATCATTACACCAACATTTTCAAATTCGATCTGGAATTGAAATATTAATTTTTACATTGAATAATGAAAAATTTCAATAACACTTCAATCTTCAAACATATTATTACTAGAATATTCTTAATAACTTTTTCTAAACTACCAATAAATATTAATAACTTTCTTAAAAGGTTTAATAAACAAACACCATATATGACTCAAAAAAATCCAACAATATTCCATGCCTTTATATTCCCTTGTTGCATACCTACTTAAAAGACTGCAACAGCCCACGCCAACGCCAACTATATACAACTGAAAGCATGCAAACAAAAAACCAAGCAAGCTCAAAACATTCCTACACAACAAAACAACATTGTGCAGTTTATTTGAAAACAAACACCTACATCCAGCCAAAAACCTATCAAAACGGAATCAACAAACACACACACACAAGCCACTAAATGAACAAAAATAAAAAACCCCACGCTCATGGTATACACAACAAAACTCAGAGTAACAGTCATCTTTTACATTAAACACGATTCCACTATTCCGATAAAGATCTCGTACTATGCATTAGTTCATTCGCATCTGCTCGACAATTTAGCTCTAAGAAATAATATCGTAAAGGCACACCAGTTTATGAAGCGATGAAAACGTTTAACTTAAAATTTGCAATAATTTTCAATGAAATGTTATCTACATATTTTGACGAAAAATGTCTATAATTTAATTACATAGTGAACTAAAATTATTCATTGTGTAATTTTTACCAATCAATTATTAACTATAGGAATCAGTCAGTAAGATAAATTGCTATCCACTTCAAGTTTCTTTTTCGTTAAAAAAATATTTTCTCATACCAAAAAATGCTTATAGTACAATATGCACTTATTATTTAGAAAAATACTTTACATCTTCACAAGTAGTTCTATTAGCATGACAAACGGAATTTTTAACTACCAGTTAAGAAATTTTTAAGGAAATTTCCATCGTATTTTGTAGGCCATGAACTAAACGACTGCTACTTTAGAATTTTGTTTAAAATTTCCTTTCGAGTAGTTAACTTTTCGTTTCAAGATACGAAAATGAACTAACAATTCTGGAAAATTCTTCTGTAAAAATTATGTAAAAATCTTTCTTAACTTTTACGAGACACTTTTTTTTTGTGCACGTTTAACTAAAAGTTACCTACTACATATGGGCAACTTCTAGTTTTAACCAATGAGCATTCTCTATATATTTTCTTTTGTTAACCAATCAGATTCTTCCAAAAACATATAACAGACTGTTAGGTTTAACGTTTTCCAGCGTTGTGCGAGTAATCTAAAGCTCATATGCCCCTAAAAATTTTGCTTACGCCTTATCACAAATTGGCACACAATATGTCTTTAATTGATTCCTTTTCCTCCGCATCATTGACAGCTTATACAATAGTCCATTATACTTCGCCCACCAATTGTTTTTGCAAATTCCGGATTATCACGGCCAGGCGACTTCGTTGCATTATAAGAAGATATCAGAAGTGATATCTGACGTCTTGAGAACACTAGCATACTAGTGTGCGTCAAGTTTAAATGGATCCATATTTGCTTGGTGTCGTTACAACCCTATGCAATTCTCCATCGAAACATTTGCCCAGCATGACAGCCTTCTCAGCGCAAGCAAGAGCCTTGCAGCGTAGCCAGAGACATATCAACAGATTACTATTCCCCTGGAAATGTAAGTTAGTTGCCTAGCCTTGCTAACACATCTGCCTTCGCAGTTCCCCGGTATGTTCCTTATGGTCAGGCCACCCATATTAGTTGAATATGTGTACTGCTCTCGCCATCTTGTGAGAGATTTGCGGGCAAGTCGATGTCCTGTTTTCGAGTAAAGACACAAAGTCCGAGATTTATATTGCAGGTTGACTGTCTGAGTATATATTTAATAGTCAACATTTTTTGGAAACATTACTTCTCAGCTATATTCGCCACCTCTCTTATTGCTAATATATTCAGCCTGAAAAACACACAGTGATTAGGTAATCTTTTCGTTATTCAAGTTCAGATCTTTAGAAATATACTCCGAAACCCACTTGTCCATTCTAATTTGGAGCATCATGTGATTAGATCATATATATATCTTTATCTCCCCGGGCCGACTTGGGTCTGTTACACCACCGCCTCACTGTTTCGGGAATTAGATAGTTTCAAACTATTGTCGAAAAGTGTTTTCGCAAAGTGTAATCCACTACGTGAGCACATCGGCATTATTTTTGAAGACCGAACTGTGGTTCACATTTTTTCCGACCACAGCGATAAGCTCGCGCACCGCACAGCCGTTGTTTGCAGCTGACTGTTTGGCCAAATGTTCTAAAGGCAAAAGTTGCCAGCATACATTAAGGGAACTGTTCCATGTCTTAACTGAAATGCGCCTGAGATACACCAAGCACGCCGAATACGCTTGAAATTTTATCTAAACCTGTCGTGGCTGAAAGTGACGTCACCAGACTAAAACACCATATACATATATAGGTCTAACCACTCTGCGTGTATAGCAATGCCACAATTTTAGGTATTTAGTTCACCACATTTTTCCTATTGCCTTTTTGCACGACTAATATTGAAGGAAGTGCTTTCCTCGCTCTTTCTTCAATATTAAGCCTAAAGTTCAGCTTCCTGTCCAGAATAACGCAAAGGTATTTTGCACACTCACCAAAGGGAATTTCAATACCCCCTAAGGATATGGGATTAACCGTGGGAATTTTGCGGTCTTTGCTGTACATGACTAATTCTGTCTTGGCAGGATTTACTCCAAGACCATTCTCTTTCGCCCATTTCTCAGTCATCCGGAGGGCTCTTTGTATAACATCTCTGATTGTGGATGGGAATTTTCCCCATCGTATGCCACCACTTTTATCCTTTCTTTTTCTAGGGAAACCAGAAGGTTGTTTGTAGCAACATTCCAAAGAAGAGGTGATAGAACTTCTCCTTGGGGGGTGCCTCTGTTCACATACCTTTGCATGTTTGCTTGTGTGGTTGAAATACGTCTCCTCATTAGCAGTTCGTCTAGCAGCTTAAGTATACCTGGATCAACATTCAAGATTGCCAGTCCATTTAATATCGAGCTCGGATGGACGTTTCGATGTCTAGAAACCGCCACGATTGTGTATTCTTTGACAGATAATGAGCTTTCGATAAAGCTGACTAGTTCATGCAAAGCCATCTCAGTAGACCTGTCCCTCGAGTATACATGCTGTCGTTTCGAGAGCAAACTGGAATCGACGCTAGTTCCCCAGAGTCTTAAGTAGGAATGAGGATAAGCTGCTTGGTGGGAAATCCTTCGCACTCGAGTGAGAGGCTTTTCCTCCTTTAGGTATGAAAACGACTTTTGTTTCCCTCCACTTTTCTGGAATATAGGTATGCTAAGTTTATACATCCTTTATATATCACCGTCAACCAAGGGATAATTCTGTCAGTCACTGCTTGTAACTCCGCCGGAGTAATTCCATCAGGTCTGGGGGAATTGAATGACCCAAAGCTATTTAACGCCCATTTTATTCTAAATTCCGATACAATTTCCTCGATAGGAAATGACCGCTGAGCCACTGTCTGATTTCCAGGAAAATGTGTATCCAATAGTACCTCCAGCGTCTCCTCACTGGACGTTGTCCAATTGCCCTCCGATGTTTTAATGAAACCTGGAGCGGAGTTAGTGGATGCTAGTACCTTCCGTAGTCTGGAAGCCTCGGACGTATTCTCAATACTGCTGCAGTAATCATTCCAAGAGTTATGCTGAGCCTTTCTCAGTTCTCGCTTGTATCCTTTCAGATTCTTCTTGTAAGCGTCCCAATTCTCTGGAGCTCTGGTGAACTTTGCTTTGTTAAAGAGCTTCCTGTAGGATTTCCTTATATTACTTAACTCCGTAGACCACATGGTGGTCGATTTTTCCCCTTGGCTTCCCTCTAGGGCATGTTGAAGGCCTTAGTAATCCACTACGTGTT
>PGFW01025927.1:8377-18655 GCA_003123925.1 Haematobia irritans
CTAGAACCTGAGTATTACCCCAATTGTGGTTGAAATTTATGACGTAGGAGTAAATTGGTAGTATAGTCAAATGTGCAAAATTTTATGAAATCGGTTCCAGATTTAGATAAATTAATGCCATTTTGTGAAATGTCCATCAAAGCATTAGCAAATTTCACAGCTCGTAATTAATAGTCTCATTTTTGGATTTACCTGTATGCATTGGGGGGAGTAGGAAGGACGTTGTATGGAATTAAATTCGTGTAATACTCAAATTGTGTATTCCTCTTCTCCACACTATAGCCAAAAATATACTTCAATTTGCCAAATCATTGGTGATATTTTATACAATAAGACAAAAAATGGTACGAATGGTACTTGGCCAAAAATGGGTGATAAATTTAAAAATCTCAGGATTTGCATTTTTCTGAAATTGGCAGGTATTGTTTTAGCATGAGCATAAAATACCTTAAGGCTAATTTAAATTTATTTGAACATTCCTGGGCTAAGTGCAAAATAGTCGTTCGAATATTTTTTGGCTTTTGTTCTTTCTTTTACAATCAAATTTTTGTAAATATCTCTCGCGTATGGCTCTATGCCAAAGTGGCTATTTATAGTTAACGAAAATCAACAAAAATATATTTTTTTACATTTCTTTAATTCCCGCTTGCATTCATTATAGGTATTAAATGACCAAAGATTGAATTATAATGACAACACCGTTACATAACATGGCAAGTGTAATTCACATTGAGTTAAGTGAATTTTCAAAATTTTTATTGGTTGAATGGTTGAAAATTGTCAAACATACATTTCCTCTTATGGTACGTATGGTTTTAAGCCGAAATCAAAACAATAATAATGAAAAAGAAAAAAAAACAATATTAATTTTTTAAACTGAAAGTTAAACAAGTATATACGGCCGTAAGTATCCGGCACGCGAAGCTTATGTACCTCACCATGGATTTACCGTAGAAACTTCTACTGAACAGTCGATCACAATCGATTACTTGGGTTGCGCGTAACACTTTGCCGATGGAAGGTATCTACAAAACTTCCTAACCGTCGTTCTAAATTGCAAGGTAGTCCATACGGGATATAATTAAACTAAAACAGCGATTAAATACGTATATAATTAAGTTTGGACAAAATTTTCTATAGAATATAAATTTTGGAAAGATAAAAAACATTTTGACAAAATGTTTTCTTTGAAATTTAAAGTATGTGAACAACATTCTCTATTAGATTCAATTTTGACATTCTATAAAAATAAAATTTTTTTGGGCAAATTTTCTACTAAGAATAAAATTTGGCAAATATCTTTCTGTTAGGACATAAATTTTGCAAAATCTTATCTATAGAAATATTCACATTTAAAATTTTTTCTATAGAATAATTTATAAAAATTTTGTTTACTTTGGCTAGATTGGACCACATGGTATTATTGAATCGATATTTGGACCCAATTTTTTTCGCCTGTGATTGCTATATAAAACTAGGAGACGATATGACCATTTTTATCCTTGGCATGGTTATTTAGCGGCCCATTTACAAACCGCCACGTTTCCAAATTTTCAACCGCGGGATTCGGATGATTTTTGGACTTCTCCAAGGCTTCCGGGATCAAATCTTGGTAAACACGGTTTTACATATATAATTATGGACCGTTTGAACCTTTTTGCCAATGGTTTGTCTAGAGGACCACTTATTACTAACACAACTACCAATTTCAACGATTCGCTATGAATTTTTGATCCTCCAAGAGGTTTCCCGAGTGGTCAAATTGGGGATCGATTGTATATGGGAGTCTTATATATAATTATTGGACCATATGGACCCACTTCTCTTGTGGTTTGTGTTAGAGACCACATTACTAACATCACCGTTCCAAATTTTCAAACCAGGATCGGGATGAAAATTTTTTTTCCTCCAGAGAAGCTCCGGAGGACAAAATCTCGGTGGAACCCGCTTACTACTGGGGGCTATTATATATTGTATGGAACGATATTACCAGAGTTTTTGCAATGCGTTGTTAGAGACCATGACTAACACACCAGCTACGAAATTTCAAGACGGATCGGCTATGATTTTGCTTCCTCTAAGAGGCTCCGGACGCAGTCAATTGCGGTATCGAATTTATGGGCCTATATTATAATTATGGTCCGATATGGACCAATTTTTGCGAGTGGTTGTTATAGACCATATTTACTAACACCACGTAACCGAAATTTCAATCGGATCGGATGATTTTTCTCTCTTAAGAGGCTCCGGATGTCAATCTGCGGTATCGAATATGGGTACTATGATAATTAATGGTCCGATATGGACCAATTTTTGCACATGTTGTTATAGGACCACTATACTAATACCAAGTTACAATTTTCAAGACCGGATCGGTATGAAATTTGCTTCTTCTTTAGATGCTACGGGAAGCCAAATTCTTGAGGATCGGGTTTTATTATGGGGGTAATATATAATTATGGAGCGATATTTACCAATTTTTGCATGGTTGTTAGAGACCACTGTACTAACAACCACGTACCAAATTTTAGCCCGTGATTTGGATGAAATTCCTTCTCTTAGGGGCTCCGGAAGCCAAAATCTGGCAATCGGTTTACTATGCGGGGCAATTAACGTTAAAGTGGACGATTATGGCCCATTTGCATAGCCATCGCCTACATCAATAACAAACTACTTGTGCCACAGTTTCAAAGTCCGTAGCTGTTTCGTTCGGAAGTTTTGCGGTGATTTCAAAGACGGATCGGACGGAACGGACGGAGCATGCTTAGATCGACTCACGGAATTTCCCACTCCACGACCCAGAGAATATATATATTTATTGTGATCTTTAGAGCAATATCTCGAGTGTTGACAAACGGCAAATGACAAAGTTAATCATTACCCCCCAATCCTATGCAGTGGTAGGGTACAACCCTGAAATAAGTGACCCCTTCTTTAAGTTAAAATGACACTCTGGTGAAGAAAATTGAACTTCCGTATGCGCCAAAGACGTTTTTTATTTGTTGAAGTTTGATTTTTCGTATAGTAGAAATTAGGTAGAATGGCCATTCCATATATTAGTTAACATTTTCCATATATTTATGTACCACTATACTACAGAATGAAAAATTAACTGGAGTGAATATAAATATATGGAATGATTTATTGAACTTTTTTTCACTCATTTGGACAAATCTTACATGATTTTGGTAAACTTTTACTTCAAAATTAGAAGCCTGCTTACCTTCGTATTTTTAAAATACAGTTTTATTTTTTTATATTCCGGCATTCTTTTCTTCAATAACAAAGGACCATGCTTCTATTAATATGATTAAATATAATTTATTAAGAATTAACAGCATCGACTGGCCTTGAATATTAGTTTATTATTCCACTATTTCAAATTGTCCATGT
Source organism: Haematobia irritans (assembly GCA_003123925.1). Lineage (NCBI taxonomy): Eukaryota > Metazoa > Arthropoda > Insecta > Diptera > Muscidae > Haematobia > Haematobia irritans. Next base: position 11,771 of record PGFW01025927.1, read on the forward strand.
AAAGTTACCCAACTGTAAAGTAATTTGATTTTCTTCTTCTTTGTTCCTTTCAGCTTTTTAATAAGATGCTGCACGACGTAAACGAGTTCTGTCCTCCTTTTTACAATTTCAATACCTACAAATCTATAAACAAACTCATTAAACCATGTGTATTTTTTCCACAAAAAGGTTAGCGTCACTGTATGAATGTTTCACTCTGATAATTGAAGATTCCAAAACGAAGAACGAATGGAGGGCGTTTGTTATTCTGTTGCTGTTTTCTTTCTTTATACACCATCTTCAGAACATTGCATAGGACTTTAATTGGTTGTTATTTTATGATCTTCAATAATTTTTCTCACTTAATTTAAAAATAACAATATTTTATTTGTTATTTTTATATTACTTTTAGCTATATTATTTTTAACAATCTCTCCGTTTACCATAACCAGACGCGATATCAACTAAAAAACAACCACGCGCAAACATATCGGTTGCATCGATGACAGGTATCGATTACAGGCTAAGGTTAAAAGAAATATAGGAAAATTTCCTATATGTCTAAAACAAGTGTGTTTCCTTAAGTTTTGAAAGTATTGAATACTCTCTTAGTACGAATGAACTAAAATATTTTTTCTATGTCAAGTGTTATTCGTGTGTTATGATATTTTCTATAATAAAGGATAGTCAGTGTTTATCGTTTTATTAAGAAATTTTACTAAATTTGAGGAAACTTGGTTTTTAGTTCGGGTTTTGGTTCTATTTTTACGAAATGCTTTGTTAACAGTGAATAAAATTTTCGCTTCTTCAGTAGTAAATTCTTAATACCCCAGCGAAGAAGGAAGAAAAAACAGTATTTTAGTAAATTCCTATGCCTCATTCTAGTTTAATGGAACTATTTCCTTAACTGCTTTCAAATTTAGGATTTTTTACTGAACAAGGTAAATTTTTTAATTTCACACACAAATTTACTTAATGGAAATAAAATGGCCTAAAACTAAATTGCATGAACATTTTTTTCCTTTAGTTTTCGAAGCGCATTTTTTTCTGTGGGTGTTATAAAAGTAAAACATATCTTTTAAGGTAGAGGACCATGATCACCTCAAAATTTTTTCAAGAGCAAAACTGTTATTTTTGCGACGATTTAACATTGTAGCATGTTTTTCATGCCCATTTATTGTCTCGGGATTAAATATTTTATTTTGGGCAAGCATTTTAATGTATAACCAGAAAAATCAGCATTTTGCCCAAACATGTTTTTTTCAAAATTTAATACCTCTGTTGAAACTTGTGTAAGGTGAATGAATATTACTTACAAAATGTTGCTAATCATAAAATTTTGTATTAAACAAATATTTCTTTAATTGGCTTATTGATAGAAATATTTCCTTGGAATTTAAAACTTAATTTGGATTATTTAATTTCGGGATTGAATCCAAAAAATATTTTTCTTTGTGGGTGTTTGGAATGAAACTATTTAATCTTTCGATTTGAATATTCTTTAAATTCCACTTAACAACTCTAAAACAGTATTATTTGCGCCGTAAGTTCGGCCAGGCCGATCTTATGTCCCTCAACCATGATATTTGTGCGTAGAAAGCTTCTACGAAGACCTTGTCATCCACATCGAATTATTTCATTGGGTTTGTGGTATCTTAAAACTTCTTAACACTCGTTTTTCTAAATTGTGGGTTAGGTCCCATACGTGGTATAATATTAGACAAAAAGGCTATGTATATGAAAGTTTACAAATAATTACAATCGCATATGGGACTTTTGACCGGTTACGTAAAAAGCCAGAATTGAATATTGCGGTCGCTTTATATGTGGCGCTATATACAATTATGACTTGGAGTATAGACCAATTTGTTGGATTTGGGGGATTATCTTATCTGAGGGCTTATTTTATAACCTATTAGACCGATATGGACCTAGATTAGACATGGCTTTGCGTTAAGGCCATACTTTTACCTAGCAAATGTACACCATTTCAACATCGAACTCGGAATGTAAAAATCTTAGCTCACTCCAGTGGCTCCAAACCAAATCTCAGGAGTCGGTTTATTGTATGGGCGGGTGCTATATACTGATTCTTGCGACTGATATGGACCACTTTTGCTGGTGCTTAAATCATCGATGTACTAAACACATAGCCAAATGTTCAACCGAATCGCGCTCTGAATTTTGCTCTTTCACGAGAGGCTCCGGAGGTCAAATCTGGGGGATCGTTTATATGGGGGCTAATAATACATAATTCACTGGACGATGTGGACCAGGTTTTGCCATGGTTGTTAGAGACCATATACAACACCACTGTGTAACCACAATTTCAGGCCGGATTTCGGATGAAATTTTTGCTTCTCTTAGAGGGCGTCTTGAAAGCCAATTTGGGGGGTCCGTTTATCATTGGGAGCTATACAGTAAAAGTGGACCGGATTATGGGCCCCATTTGTGCAATAGCAATCCGACCTACAATCAATAACAACTACTTGTGGCAAGTTTCAAGTTATAGGTTGTTTTGTTCGGAAGTTTTAGGCGTGATTTCCAACGACGGACGGCCACGAGACCATGCTCAGATCGACCAGACTTTCACACGACCAGAATATATATACTTTATGTGGTCTTGAGCAATATTTCGATGGTGTTTACAAACGGAATGACAAAGTAAATATACCGCGCACCCTATGGTGGAGGGTATAAACATGTGCCATCACAGAGACAAATGCATTTTGAAACAAAAGGGACTGAAAACAAATGAAAACAGGCGTGATTTCAACAGAACGCACGACGGACATGCCTAGATCGACTCAGAATTTCACCCCCACGACCCAGAAATATAATATAGTTTAATTGGGGTCTAAGAGGCAATATTTCGATGTGTTACAAACGGATATGACAAGTTATATACCCCTCATTATGGTGGAGGGTATAAAACATTGTGCATCATATTAGATTGACAAATGATTTTTCGAAACAAAACGATCTGAAAACAATTTGAAAACAAGCAGCATAGAAAGGTTTATTGAGGAGAACTTTTTCTTATCGTACTGTAATTGAAAAAAACATTCAGACAAATTTAAGTTTTTAAGGTAAAAGGAATTAAACGTGATGAATTTGGAAACCCTTATAACTTTTGAATAATTCGATGAGTATCGTATGATTTCTTATGACGTTTTTGCAAGAGAAAATTATTTAAGAAATTATTGCTGAAAATACATTTTCGAAAATTCGTATCAAAAAATTCAAAATTTCCCAATTCGTGGGGACATAGCATCGTAGCTTTGCAAATGAGATTTTTTAAAACAAAATTTTTTCATTTTTAGAAATTGCCTGATTGTTGATGAGAAAAACTCAATAGTATACTTGACCAAATGCGGCGACAAAGCTTACAACGAATATCCCTATTGGATGTTTTATATAGAAACAATCGCGAAAAAACTAAAGAGAAGTCTAGAAAGATCCACGAAATAATCCTTGTTCAAATTCGGGTAATATTTTTTTCAAATTCCAAATTGCGTGGAGATTACGACTTTCTACATTAAAAGCCATATTAGGTACACAACTATTTCTTCTAAGATACGTAGAAATTAAGGAATCACCCAAAAAGGGACTTCTGATATTCAAAATACTGACCCGCACTTTTCTTAAAATTTTGCAAATAAAATACATTAATGGCGGCCAATATCTCGCAAATTCTGCGCAGACACACACTTTTCTTATGGGGTATTACAAGTTTATGGCAGCAAAAAATCAACGAAATCGGTTCATAATTGACCTATTTGAAATGCGCTTTCAATCAAAAAACAAATATAGATTATCGTTTATCCGATTCAAAGTTAGAATTATTTCCAAAAAGCGATTTGGAATCATGTTGCGCCATGAGACAAATTATGCAGCATGATTAGTTTAGATAAGTATATAAACTGATAATTTTTGATACATTAATTCGATGCCAAGAAGGCAGCGAAGAATTGAAGTAAAGATACCTGTTAAGACACGAATTCTCTTTTAAATTTGAGTTTTTCGCATTAACACTGAAAAATATTTACGTCGGCTATTAAGATTGCGCAAACCTAACAATTTTAGGCGATGTGTCATTTACAAACTTATAAGGACAATCTTCTTTCAAATCATGAATTTTTAATTAAAATAAAGTTTATAATCTATACTTAGAAAATTAAGGAATGTCTTTATTTTAAAGAATCGAATCTTTTGGCTGGGGGAATCAAACTACCATAAATCCTTAAGGGAACATCTTTGGGAAATAACTCTTTTTGGATCAAGCCGCGTGTACTTGATACTACGGAAAAAATTATTTATTTCGTTTCTCATCCGCTTTTTTTACTTCGTGTGCTATCATAAGTCCTGTTAAAATTTATCTGAGTCTATAAAAGTTAAGTTGACCTCTCAGTCGAATCAAATTTTTCTTCCATGTATAGAGTACCACAATTTAACTGTCAAATCACTTAACCTACACGGTACGAAAAAGACTGTTTTTCATATGTTTCGGTTAGTTCAACAATTCATATGTTTGGAACCTCCCTCACTCTTTTTAAACACATTATTTTAAGTACAACCACTATAATGTTCAATAAACTAGACAACATGTATTGGGACCTACTATGTTTAATATCGTATAGAACAAAGATGTTTCGGATAAAAATTTTTGTAAATATAATATGTTTGGACGCAAAAATATATAATTTAGAAATAGTCTATAAAAATATATATGTATAGAAAGAGAGACCTATGAGAGGTCTTGCTGCCAAGAAAAGGAATGGAAGGTAACCAATAGGCGCTTTAAAAATATATATACACAAAGAAATTCCATTGTTTTTTTTTTCTCAGTGTAAGCTAGATAAACACGAAATATGTTGTGAACTCAATACAAACAATATTTTTGTTTTGACCAATCCCTGAAATATATATGTTGAAGCCCAAATGTGTTTGAGAAAGATAAATATAGTAACAGAGAAGAACAAGAAACTTTTTTAGAGTGTATAAGGACACTTGAAATGTTTATCAACCTCCGGAGGTCAAATCTGGGCTATATATCTTTCATATACACGATTGGACAATTTTTGTAACAGAATACGAGAACTGAAATTTAGAATTAGGGTGATTTACAGCGGACGGACAGTCGGCGCGGACACTACGCATAGATGCGAACTTAAAACTTTCAGCGACGGTCCAGAATATTACTTAATCAGGTTCAAAAAACCAATATTTCAATTGTTTACAATGACAAAGGTTAGCAATTTACCCCATTCTTAACACCTGATAAAAATAATATTGTCGAAAGGCCAAAGATGTCATTGACATTAAACAACGAATTACGAATTGTTGCTCAGATAGACGACCACTTTTTTCTGGTATACATTTTTTTCCATTAAAACATAGTCGATAAGGCTTTTTAATGAAATTCGTTTTATTTGTCATATTTAGTGTAATTCGACTTAAAACTGGGTATCTTTACATAAAAGCAAAATTCTTGTCTTGACTATGCTTCATCATGGCCTTACAAAGAATTGAAAACGTCTTCAATTCTTAATGAAAATCGTCTTTAGAAAGTTGGTTTAATTTTTTGTGTCTTGACTTGAAGCGTTCTAAATATGATGATCATTTTTCAATACTATCATTTTAAGACAGTTTTATACTCATGAAGTCGGGTACTGGAATATCGAAAATTTCATAGTTGTGCCCGTTAAAAACACGATTTTGAAAGCCACTTAGATAGCCCACATGAACGACAAAAAACTGACAAAAAACGAATAAAATTCGATATTTGGTTTTCTAAGAATCAAGTACGCAAACCTCACAATTAGCCAAAAAAACAAAAACTTTTTATCAGTGTAGGATGGGAGGGTATATAAAATTACACTTGATATGTGTTTTAATTGACAATATTATTACATGGGAATTGAAATATCATATACATGGGAAAATTATTTTCGAGTTTTATTTTGAGTGTATTGTCTTAACTGTACTTTTAGAACCAACAAGGAATTCCGGTTTATCTAAGTATAACTTACTTCCAAAGAGAAGTTTGCGAAACTAATGATTTCTCTTACGCCACCGTATGTGATGATTTTATTAAGTATTATACACTATGATTAATCTTTCTGAGGATAGATAATATGCATAAAACGTAAATTGATTTCTTTATTTGATGATGAATGGATAATTTATAATATATTCCCATTTTTTTACTTGTTTGTATTATGTTATGTAGTTTATTATTGGTAGATTTCTTAACGAGATAATTGTATCTATAGACTAAAATAAAAAAAAAAATCCCCTTTATCATGTACGTTTAACTAATTTTAACCACTGTTTCACGCTATTAACCACTAAGAATATTTTGTCGTTACGAAATTTACTACAAAAATGTTTCTCTTTTTTCCCTTTCGAAAACTTAGCAAATTCAATTAAATGACAAATCCTTGTTGGTTATACTTCCGCTAGTGCTTATTTTTTCGCAAAAAAATATGATAGCTAAGCAGTTAGCAACTCTTTCCAATATAATATTAAGTCACGTCGTTGTTATTTAATGAGTCTTCACGATTTCCCCTTTTTCAGATCACTATCTAGTTTATCCGCAATACTTCATAGAGTTTTTCATCGAAACTTTGACTATAATCTTGAAACGTTTACAAAGTTGAAATGTTTTGACATTTAGTTTTCATTTGAGAAATAATGAATTTTTGTTAAGTTTTTTGTCACAAGCGTTAGATAACGAACAAGTGGTCAGTATAATTATGTTAGTACCAATTAACTGAAATTAGAAAATATTCATGTATTCAATAAAATGGGACGTTTAATACATTTCATTTTTAGGTTATGTTAGATTAGATAAAATTTTGCTCTGTTCCAAATGTCTTTTACTTTGACATTGGTATACACTAA
>PGFW01025928.1:0-12442 GCA_003123925.1 Haematobia irritans
CAAATTCACTGAATAATTCGACGTTGTGGCTCGTTAGTTAAAAGTTCTGCTCATTTGATGAAATTGTCCAAAGCTAATTACTGATGCATACTTTTTCTTGACACACCATGGTCTGAAATTCCTCACGGGAACTGTCAATAAATACATAACTTGATGAAATCCTATACCTCAAAAGAATAATCACCTTACTGATATGTTATAGCTCCTATCTTTCTCCCATTGAACTTGCCACTAGTAATCCAGTTCTATTCGTATATGACATCAGCCGATCTTACTAAAAGTTGTGGCTAAGATAATCCGAGTGCTCCCTATAGGCCTCTTCTCCTAGCGCGTTTATCGCGCTCGAGATCTTCAGATGATAAATTACCACGCTCGTCCGAGTCTTAATATATGATAAATGGCGCCCTTTTATAGAATATATAAATGCCACCTAAAAAATTATCCTTATAGTTAATTGGCCAAATATTAGGGCCATCATTTCTATTAACTATTTATACTCAAATATCTTGCATCATATACTTAGACATAGTTTTTGTTTTTCTTTATATTAACCTAAGAAAATTGTTGAACATAAAGAAATCTTTCAAATAAAAAAAATCTACACAGTTGTTCTAGGAAGAAAAGTGATGTAATATAAATATAGTGTAATTAGATAGGAAAATTCTGGCAAATAATTATATCATCATAGGCAGAAAAAAAACTTGAAATTTTGAATTACCAAAACTTTACATTATCGTATACATTAATTAGGACGTAATTTGGGCAAAATGTTATCTATAAGAAATAAATTAATTCTTTGACTCAATTCTTTTCAATAAAAAAGAAAAATATCTTAATATACTTATAAATTTTTGTGGTTGGCATAATAAATTAATTACTTTCTATAGAAAAATAACAATATATCAGTTAAAATAAAATTTGATAATAAATGTAATCAACATTGTGATAAAATACAAAACACAAAATTTTTGTGCAATATTTTTTTTTCTATAGGAAAAGGACAATTTAAAATTTTGCAATATATTGAAATATAATTTGGATAGTGAGAAAAAAAACAAAATTTGACTCAATTTTCTATAAGAATAACAATATTATATGATCTGTATTGGAAACTTTTTGCATATAGAAAATAACCACAATATTCTAAATCAGTAATAAAATTTATTTGATATATTGATTTAGGACCTAATTTTAATGTCTATATACTAAAAAATTTTATAAAAACTTTCTATAAAAATAAATTTTGACAAAACTTTTAATATTAGAAATATAATACATATTGGTTTAGAAACATAAAATTTTCTATAAAAAATAAATAACAATTTAAAACTAGATTTTCTGTTTATTGCGCCCTATATATATACTCCTCCTTATAAAAAAATTAATTATAATAAAATGCTATAGAGCAAAATATACAGTTACGATATCTCGGAAAATATTTCAAAATAAAAATTTTTTGATATGCGCATTTAAATGAGATTCCCGATTCCTGCCCCATTCTGTCCTCAGCTCTACACATCCTCCTCTAGGAAACGAAGAATTAGAAGATTGTTGTCCGGTAAATGGTAGAGAAGGTTGATTATTACAGAAATATTTTAACTAGCATAATCAGTAGCTTTTGACTAAATAAGATGCGACATAAGATTAAAACGCAATGGGAATTATTTGAATTGGTTAATAAATATGCCACCTTGCATTAGTACCAAATATATTGTGAAGTGTTTTAAAAATTTGGTTCGCCGAGTCGGAGTCGTAGCAATATATTATAGATTTTTTTACGGACTCTCCGATCCTCTCAAATGGCAAATCCTCCCAGAACTCGACTGGCCCACTCAAGTATTAATATGTTTAAAGCATATTGGGTCCTGGATATTAGGGTCACAATATAAGTACGCTCCGGGCCCGCCCGACATTCTACTTTACTTACTTGTTTAATATATAAAACTATACATATATTTTTACTATTACATGTATAAATCAATTCACATTATGAAAAGAAACATATGTAGAAATATTCCATTTTTTTGTTTAAGATTTATTTGTTCATATAGCGTTTTTAGATTCGCGATTCTCGGTGTTCTCTCAATTAATTTTTATTGCTACAGCATTGATCCTTTGGGCCATTCTTACAGACGCAATTGCATTCCTTGTTGCAGGCACAATTATCACCACATATAACCGTAGAACATTGACAGTCTGTAAGATAAAGAATATTTAAGTTTTCCATTTTTAAATTTTTAGTTTTCTTTTTAATTTATCGGAACTCACTGTTATTGCATCCTTTGCAAGTCATATTGATTGATATTTACTAATTTAATTTTAATACCGTTGATGAAATCAGATATATTTTGCGATTGAAAATCTATCATTGAGTTCTGCAATATTTTATAGAAATTTCTGTATATGCGTCGAGTGTGCACTTGCACACGTCAGATGGTAAAACATTTTAAATTCCCTAGAAGTCGTGCGCAGTGATAAGCAAATTGCTGATAATTTTTAAGCAAAACAATGACGTATTAATTTGTTTTGTGATAACCCATAGCTTGGTGGTGTGGACTGTGCAAAGTGCACACTCCTAATTGATTGAATGCTAATAGTAATCGATATCGTAATGTGTCTACTAAAAATATTGACGATATAATGGATAACTCCTGAACTACCACTGACCAACCGTGTGTCCATCTATTTGGTATTTTAACCATAGAGGCCAAAATGGACGGACACACAAACAGCGGTAATTAGATTCAATAGGTGATTCTTAGTCAATCATATCCATTATAGCATCAATAGTTTTAGTAGACACACTATGATACCGATTACTAGTAGCACTACTAGGGAAAGTCCACACTCTACTTCACCAAGCAATGGGTTATCATAAAAAATTAATACGTCACACTTTCGCTTAAAAAATATCAGCAATTTGCTTATCATTGCGCACGCCTTCAAGAGAATTTTAAATATTTTACCATCTGACGTGTGAAAGTGCACACTCGACGCATCTACAGAAATTTCTTCTATAAAACATTGCAGAACTCAACGATATAGGTTTATCAATCGCAAAAGATATCTTATTTCATAACCCAAATTAAAATTTAATAACGAGTATCAAGCAAAATGACTTGCAGAAAGGATGCAATAACAGTGAGTTCCGATGAATTAAAATATGAGAAGCAAAAAAATTGAAAATGGAAAACTTTAATATCCTTTTTTCTTGCAGACTGCCAATGTTCTACGGTTAAATGTGGTGATAACTGTGCCTGCAACAAGGAATGCAATTGCGTGTGTAAAAATGGCCCAAAGGATCAATGCTGTAGCAACAAAAATTAATTCAAGAACGCTGAGAATCACGAATCAATAAAGTGCTTTATATGAACAAATAAATCCATAAACAAAAATGAAATATTTCTAAATCTTTTTTATTTAACAGTGTAAAGGCGATCGTCACCATGTAGGCGACTGAAATGTAATGCAACAAAGTAAATATATATGTCTTTCATTTCTTTTAATTTCATTGCCCAAAAAATGTAGGAGATAACATCAAATTTGAGAATTAGATTAGATTAAACAGCGGCAAGCCCACTCAGTATTGCAGCATGAAGAGGGCTTTGCGGTATTTTGGCCCATTCACGGCGGTATTTTGGCCCATTCTTGAGATGACCGATATTTTTGTATTTCTTAAAGCTCACCTTATTCTTCAAAATGTTTCGGGTCCAACGGATCCGGAGATTTTGATGCACTGAAAAAAAGCATACCCGGTTCCAAAGATTTTGTCTTTACTTTAAAAAATTTGGTATTGATTCGGAGCCAAAGAAGCGGAGAATACAAGTAAGGTTTTGTGTACTTGCTTCTAGGAAGCAAATTTTAATTTTTCGCTTTCTCATTTTTTTTTCTCTATATCCAACAACAGTCCTTTAAAAACGAGTTAACGCAGACTTTATTTCTAAATTAAGACTCGAACTTCCAGTAAGAATTATGCTATGTTGAATGTAAAAAATTTTTAAAATAAAGTTTGAAAACATGTCCTATATTTGAAAGATTCTTTTGCAACAAGACAAAAATTTAAAGACAATTTAATAAAATTTATAAGAATTTTTCTGAATTATAAAGTCAAAGTTGACCTTCAGATTTACATTTTTTATCCCTTCTCACCACTACTGGGTACAGCGGTATAATAAGTTTGTGCATTTGTATGTAACGCCAAGAAGGAAAAGATCTGAGAACCATCCTTTAGTATTCCGATCGTCTTAGATTAAATTCTGCGTTGATTTAGCGATATCCGTCCGTCTGTCTGTATGTCTGTCTGTCCGTCTGTCTGTTGGTGTATTTTTGTGTGCAAAGTACAGCTCGCAGTTTTAGTCCGATTGTCCTAAAATTTGGTATAAGGTCCTGTTTCGGCTCAAAGACGATCCCTATTGATTTTGGTTCAAGATTTAGATATAGCCTGTCAATATATATTTTTCACCGATCTAGTCAAAATTGGCGTGTATATATCAATCCGATCTTCCTCAAATTCCGTAAATCCGAATATTTTATGAGTCTCGAAAAAATCAGCCAAAATATCAGCCAAATCGGTTCAGATTTAGATATAGCTCCCATATATAGCTTTCGCCCGATTTACACTCATTTGCCCACAGAGGCCAATTTTTTGCTCCGATTTAGTTGAAATTTTGCATAGGGAGTAGAATTAGCATTGTAACTATGCGTGCCAAATTTGGTTGAAATCGGTTCAGATTTGGATATAACTCCCATATATAGCTTTCGCCCGATTTACACTCATATGACCACAGAGGCCAATTTTTATACTCCGATTTAGTTGAAATTTTGCACAGGGAGTAGAATTAGCATTGTAGCTATGGCGTGTCAAATTTGGTTGAAATCGGTTCAGATTTAGATATATCTCCCATATATAGCTTTCGCCCGATTTACACCCATATGACCACAGAGGCCAATTTTTAACTCGCGATGTTAGTTGAAATTTTGCCCATAGGGAGTAGAATTGGCACTTGTAACTATGCGTGCCAAATTTGCGTTGACATCGGTTCAGATTTAGATCGATATAGCTCCCATATATAGCTGTCGCCCGATTTACACTCATATGACCACAGAGGCCAATTTTTTGCTCCGATTTAGTTGAAATTTTTGCATAGGGAGTAGAATTAGCATTGTAACTATGCGTGCCAAATTTGGTTGAAAATCGGTTCAGATTTAGGAATATATCTCCCATATATAGCTTTCGGCCCGATTTTACACTCAGTTATGACCACAGAGGCCAATTTTTTGAACTCCGATTTAGTTGAAATTTTGCATAGGGAGTAGAATTAGCATTGTACACTATGCGTGCCAAATTTTGGTTGAAATCGGTTCAGATCTTGGATATTATCTCCCACTATATAGCTTTCCGCCCAGATTTAACACTCAATGACACAGAGGCATTTACTCCGATTAGTTGAAATTTTTTGCACAGGGAGTAGACATTAGCATTGTTAGCTATGCGTGCCAAATTTGGTTGACAATCGGTTCAAGATTTAGATATAGCTCCCCATATATAGCTGTCGCCCGATTTACACCCATAATGACCACAGAGGCCAATTTTTTGCCTCCGATTTAGTTGAAAGTTTTGCATAGGGAGTAGAATATGCTATGTCAACTATTGCGTGCCATATTTGGGTTGAATCGTTTCAGATTTGGATTATACTACGTCACAGGTATCATAGCTGCTTCGCCCGATTTCACTCATATGACGCACAGGAGGCCCAATTTTTCTAACCTCGGATTTAGTTGAAATTTGCCACAGGAAGGTAAGAATTAGCATTGTGAGCTATGCGTGCCAAATTTGGTGGAATCAGGTTTCAGATTTTAGATATAGCTCCCATATATATGTTTTTCTGATTTTCGACAAAAATGGTCAATATACACACATTGTTCCTTGTTAAATCCCAGCTGCTTAGTCGAAAAGTTTGTAAACATGACTTCATATTTTCATAAACTTTAAATAAAATATACGACGATAAATCACTAAATAAACTTCTTGCGAAGTTTCGCTTAAAATTGCTTCAGAATCTAATTGTTTCCGCATAATTTTTTATTACTAAAATTGTTTCGAACCCTAGTGCAGTAGCCAACTTAAATTTTGAGCTCTATAGATTTTGTAAAAGTCTTTCAATTCTGTCCAAATCAGTGATAGTTTAAATGTACGTATTTGGAGCAAACTTTAATAGTATTAGCACCAAACACATTTTGACACGGAATGTGAATATCGGTATACGATAAATTAGATCTACAAAGTGGTGCCAGGCGTATAATATATGTCGGCCCCGCCCGACTATGACCTTTTCTTACTTGTTTTTTATGTTAAGTAACCCATTTTATAAGTCAGAATCACTTCAATTATATAGGCAAAATACGACTTCATTTGAAAAGTTTTTCGACTTTTGGACAAGGAAAAATAACTTTCATTTTAGAGAATTGCCGTCCTTCTATGCTAAGCAAAATTTGTTTCGTATTTATAAAGACAATGAAATCTTTGGCCTGCAACACAATATTTTTTTTCAGTGCAGCCAACGTGCGGTAGAAATCAGAGAGAGAAACCTTCCTTTTTCAAAAAGCCATTCTGGGTTGACGGCATGCAAGAGGCGGATGGTGTTGAGTTAATGTTGCGAAGTCCAGATGTCTGCGACGAAATGGTTTTGTCTGTGCAGGGGTTCAAATATTATCTTTAGGAGATTAATACCGTTATTGTACGGTTTATTTTGTTCCAGGTCGATGGATAACGCTGAGGGGGACCCACGGCCGTTACGGCGACCCAAACTATACATCGTCACCATAAGTTCTGGTGGCCAATAGAAGATGTAAATTTTTATTTAATTTAATTTATCAGTAATAAATGTTTTTTGTTGACTTTTCCGGCAAGGTAAACCCCGATTATTTTGTTTACAAATGGCTCAATTTGGAAAAAAAATCGAGACTGGGCACTTTCGGTCAAAGCCCGAAGAAGCCCCCAAAAATCTTCTACAATATCTTATTAGTCCAAAATTGTTGGGAGATCGGCGAGCCTTGCATTTTTGATGATAAAACTAAAATAAAAAAAAATAAATTTTGACTGACCACAATATAAAATAAAAATAAAAAATAAAGCATTTTTGACGTCTAACTGCGTTCGGCTGCCAACACTAATATTTGTTATGATAACAAATAGAAAAATCGAAATATTTTGTATAATCATAGATTTTCTAATCGAATTCGAATGAGCAAATGCCGGATATTCGAATTTCGATTGGTAAAAAATAAACGAAAAATCGATTTTTGATAAAAGTTCAATAATCGAAAAGTCGAAAATCGATTATTGGCTTGCACTATAGATCTCCGTAGTCCAAGTTCAATATGTAATACATTTGTTCTCGCGATCCAAGAAGCAATGGATTTCAATCAAATCTGGCCTTCCACATTTTCGGATCATTGTGGTGTTTTTCACCGCTTATTTTGGTTTACTTTTTGGATGAGTATGAATTCTACAAAAATATGAAATGGAGAAATAGAATTTTTAACAAAACTGGTATATTTTTTACTGTTTGGTGGAATGATGATGTGATGTTTAGTAGATTTCCTCTCCAATTAAAAAGGTTGCTGTCAATTTTCTATTAGAATACAATTTTTACAAAATTGTTTTATAGACAAATTAAATAAAATTGACAAAATTTTCTTAAAAAAGTTTTGACAAATTTTTCTTTAGAAATAAAAATTTTTGACCAAATTTTTTATAGAAGTAAAATTTTGACAAAAATGTTCTATAGAAAATAATTTGGGAGCCAAATTTTCTATAGAAATAAAATTTGAACAACGATTGTCTATAGAAATAAAATTTTGGACAACATTTTCTATAGAAATTAAAATTTCGACCAGCAGATTTTCTATAGAAAATAAAGATTTTGAAGCAACAATTTTCTAATAGAAATAAAATCTGAAAAAAAAAATTTCTTGTGGATATAAAATTTTGACAAGAAATTTTCTATAGAAATAAAATTTGGAAAAACTTTTCTATGAAATAAATAATGAAACAAAATTTTTCTATAAGAAATAAAAATTTTGACAAAAATTTTTTCTATAGAATATAAAGATTTGACAAAATTTTCTATAGAAGTAAAATTTTGACAACTATTAAGAAATAAAATTTTAAGAAATAATTTTTGTAGTAAATTAAAATTGTGATAAATTTTTCTTAAAATAAAATTTTTGGAGAAATTTTCTATAGAAGTAAAATTTGAAAAAAATTTTTATAGGAAGAATAAAATTTTGATCAAAACTTTCTATATGAAATGAAAATAAAAAAACAAAATTTTCTATAAAAATAAAATTTTGACAAAAATTTTCTATAAAGAAGTAAAATTTTGGAAAAAATTTGTTTATTAGAAATAAAATTTTTACGAAACTTTTTCTAAGAAATAATAATAAAAACAAAATTTTCTATAGAAAATAAAATTTTACAAAATTTCTACCAGAAATAAAATTTGAAAACATAATTTTTGTAGATAATAAAATTTGATAAAAGTTTGTCTATAAAAATAAAATGTTTGGCCAAAATTTTCAAACAGAAATTAAAGTTTTGACAAAATTTTCTTATAGAATAAAATTTTGACAAAATTTTCCTATAGAAATAAAATTTTGACAACGTTTTCTATAGAAATAAAATTTTGACAAGAAACTTCTACAGAAATAAAAATGTTTGAACAGAAAATTTTCTATAGAAATAAAATTTTGAAACAAATATTTGCTATAGAAATAAAATTTGAAAAAATTTTCACCTAATTAGATAATAAATTTTGACAAACTTTTCTATAGAAATAAAATTTTGACAAAATTTTCTATAGTAAATGATAATTTTGACAAAATTTTCTATAGAAGTAAAATTTTTGACAACTATTAGAAATAAAATTTTATAGAAAAAATTTTTGTAGAAATAAAATTTTGATAAAATTTCTATAAAAATAAATTTGGCAAAATTTTCTATGAGAAAAATTTTGAACAAAATTTTCTATGAAATAAATGTTGACTAACGTTTTTCTATAGAAATAAGAATGTTGTACAAAAACTTTCTAATAGAGATAAAATTTTGACAAAATTGTCCATATAGAAATAAATTGACAAAATTTTCTATATAAATAAAATTTTGACAAAACTTTTCTATAGAAATAAGAATTTTGTCAAAATTTTCTATAGAAATTAAAATTTTGAAAAAAAATTTTGTAGAAAAAATTTTGATGAAATTTCTAATAAAAATAAATGTTTTGCCAAAATCTTCTATCAGAAATAAAATTTTGACAAAATTTTCTATATGAAATAAATTTTGGTTGTTTTTTTTTTGATCTCAGCTATAAAGCCATTGCATTGATTAAACTACAAGTGTAGCTTCAAACCAACAAAGAAAAAAAAGTTTTGCTGCAAGTAGAGGATCTGATGAAGAATGTGGTTAATCCGAAACAGCTGTACATTCCAATTCGATCTTGCATCTATATGGGCTTTGCCATAAATTTTGACAAGCATACTTTTTTCTGTTGGTTAAGCTACACTTGTAGTTTAGTCACATGCATGGCTTTTAAGCGAAGTATAAAAAAAGAAAAACAACAAATTAACGATTGAAGAGAAGCCAACATAACAAACAATACGAAATGAAGATAAGGACGCGACGCTCAAAACAACCCAGCCAAGATACATACAAATCGATGATTTGAGTTTGGGCAAGGAAAAGAGATATGGCTGCAATTTTTTAGGCATAGCCGACTATCAAACCATTTTTCGGGAGGTTCAGTTGTAGTTCAAGTTGGTTGAAGTGACATTACCCGAAGTTTATTCCTGAGATAATTGGTTGATAGTTTTGCTGCAGTAGAAGGGATCTGGATCGAGGATAATGTGGTAATTCGAAAACAGCTGTACATCCAACCATCCTTGCTAGTCTAAAGGGCCTTTGCCCAAATAAATTTGACACCCTAGTGGGATACTTCCGTCTGTTGTTAAGCTACACTTGTAGTTTAGTCCAATGCATGGCTTTTAAGCTGAGATCAAAAAAAAACCAACAATAACGATTGAAGAGAGACAACAATAAAAACAAAACAAATAGAATTTTTGACAAAATTTCTCTAGAAAATAAAATTTTGACAAAATTTTTATATGATAAAATTTTGACACGGTTTCTGTAGAAATACAATTTTGATAAAACTTTCAATAGAAATAAATTTTACAACCATTTTCTAGTAGAAATAAATTTGACAAAATTTCTATAGAAATAAAATTTTAGCAAACAATTTCTAACAGAAAATAAAATTTTTTACAAAATTTTCTACAAAAATAAAATTTTAAAATTTTCTAGCAGAATAAAATTTTGACAAATTTCATATAGAAATAGTAATTTTGAAACAAATTTTCCATAGAATAGGAATTTGTGGACAAATTTTTCCATAGAAATAAAATTTTGACAAAAATTTTCTATAGAAATAAAAATTTTTGAGAAAAGTGTTCTAATAAAAAAAAATTTAGAGATAATTTTATAGAAAAAAGATTTTTGAAGAAAATTTCTGTAGAAATAACATTTGAAGAAAAAATATACAAAATTACAGCACCAAAGTTGGTTAAAATATAATTATTAGTCGGAAATTAATAGATTCATTTTTTTATAAACATGCAAATAAATTGTACCTACATCAACCATCCAATGTAGAGGACCAGAATAACGAGTATCTTGCGTCTATGTAAAAGCCCCATGTAAAATTCATTGGAGATGATTGCGAGAATTTGTCTGAATATGGCTGTCACAATAGCTAAATATGGACCATTCGATAGAGTTAGATATCCAGTGGAAGATAAATACTTGGAGGCTTCGGCCAGGTGAATTTTGCTAAAACTGTTGTGGCCATCGATTCGTCGGAATTCATTTTAAAACCGGTGAAGACCTTTCCTCCAATTTATTTACTGCTCGGCTGACAAGTTTCAAAAATCTAAAAAAAACATGTTACATCTCCTATTGATTATTTACGAGCCAACTTGAAAAGTGTAGGCGCAAATGCAAAAAGGAAGACGAACAATTGAGCTGAAAATAGATGGAAGCCAACACCAAACAAGGACATGGGCTTGATACACTGCCCCATGTTCACTGGATGATGTGTTCAACAGGCATCATTTTGGGTGATTTGTTCTGAAATAAAACTAGAAATTTATTATTTACGCCCAAAGGAACTCATAGGCATCTGTTGTAGCACCAATCTCCTTTCTTTTTAGATGCGATATACATTCGCTGTATATTTGAACAACTTAGCGACACTTGGAGAGAGGTGAGCGATTTTTTGACCTGGCAACTGGAAGCTGTTGCTAACCATTTCCAATTCACCTTGCATTCTTTTAAAGCTGATAAGTCTTTTCGGTTTGATGATTGGGTTTGGCTCAAGTAAAGTTTTTACTCCAATTGAGAAGCAAGCTAAAGCTTGATTTCGTTCCTTATTTTTTGGGGGGGATTCTGCTTTAGCCATTTATGCGTCGTTTATCCTCATCATTTTAAGTGTTAGTTAGTCATACTGGCCAGTAGTGTTGGGTGTCCTCTGTATTGATTAGGGATGTCATTCTAAAAGACTTCAAGTTTAGGACGAAAATTTGTCACTGAAGATACCGCTCCGGGAAGATACCCGTTTTTATTTTTTTCAATTTAACACTAGAAATGGAATATTGAACCAAATATTATTTTTTGGAAGCAGTGAACTATGGTAACATTGTTTGTGCAATAATGTTTCGACACCCATTTTGGAGCTTTTTCAGTGAAGCCATGTAAAAAATTAAAAATAACAAAGGTAATACGCCGAATCTTAATAACGCACCACCATAAATTAAAAAAAATAGTTTAAAATTCCTCCTATATCTCCAATTCAGGCAATCGAATAAAATTGCGGTGTGGTAGAAGCCCAAGAAGCCAAATCGAAAATTGGTCTATATGAGTGGATATACCGAAAACATGGTTTCTTGATAAAATACTCCTGGATTTCCTGATTGTCACAGAGTGAAGATGTTGGAGAAGAGTGAAACTAAAGGGTGGTTAAAATTTCAAGGGCCGCCGATGTTGGATTTTGAATAAAACACATAACTGATTTAGGAAATTATTGTATATGTTATTTTAATTATGATATATTGGTATTACTCAAATTATGTAGGAAACAAAATATCTGGCCAAATGGGCGCCGCAACATCGGTGAAGCACGACGTCATCCGATGGTCCAAATTGTTCATGAGCCGCTGAGGCAATAATGGACGGTTGTATATGTCGTTAATGTGGGCCGAATTATATCTCAATCCTTTACCCTTGAATTGTTGCTAACGGCTATCGACGTACACAGCTTTTCTTTCAAATAACGCCCAAAGAAAAAGTCCAACGGTGTTCAAATCACATGATTCTTGGAGGCCAATTGAG
>PGFW01025946.1:22445-36364 GCA_003123925.1 Haematobia irritans
ATGTAAAGCGTGATAAACAAATTATGGGGTAGATCAATACTAAAACAATTCGAGTAAATCGATTAATATTGTGCCCAGGAAATGTTCGCTGGAAAAAGTAAAATGTCCAAATATTTTGCCAAGTGAACATTTAATTGAAAAAATCAAATCTTAGAAACCTTGAGAAAGATTTAAAATACTATTCGCCAAAATATCTCCGATACGGAGCCTATTGCCAAATGTGGACAGCGCAGTGTAAACTGAAACTCTATCTCCTGTATAATCTCAGTGATGTCATAGAGATTATTTTTGTCAGCTGCATTTTACAACTGTAATCAATAGCTAGTTGCCGAAGTTTTATTTTCAACAAAACATACTTTTTAGTTAATAAAATATATTTCTCTAATTAATTGATTTGTGAAGGTTTTTTTTAACGAAAACAACATTTTAGCATTAAATTTCAAATGAAATTGTTTGTATTACCCATGAGATCAAATATTTTTTATCGAACTAAATAATTTGAATTTTTAACCATATTGATAGCGCGAAAAAGCCTCTACAAAAGAGTGACAAAGGTGTAAGGAGATGCGCTTTATCATGTGTGCCAAAATTTTTATGGAAGCAAAATGTGAACAGTATGAAAAAATATTTCCTAAAGAGTATTTGTTAAAAATAGCCTAATGTTTAAGCATTTACGTTTTCTTTTATAAATCATGCTGATAACTACAACTGAAAGCTTCCAAAGTTATACTCAACTTCAAGATATAATTTATGCAATGTTTCCAATCATAAATGGGAGCCACCGGGTGCCAATGTTAGCATGCCGCCTTGCATACACAATGTCGTTGGGTTCGTTCCTGCTTAACGACCGAACACCAAAAAGTTTTTCAACGGTGGGATAATAAATCCCACCTTCAGTAATGCTGGTGACAATTTCTCGAGCGGTTTCAAAGTTCTCTATTGTCGGTTGCACCTGCAATGTGAATGCCGTCTTGACTCGGCTCTTATAAAAAGGGAGTCCTTTCATTGAGGCTTAACGATGAATCGCGGCAGCCGCCAAGTGATAAAGAGAAGTTCACCACTGTGTATCACAATGATCTGAATAGCTAAGTGAGCCTGATACAATGGGGCTGCCACATAAACCTAACCTCAATCCAAAGGTGTCTTTAAAATAAAGTCGACAAGGGCATCTAGCTTGTTTTTGAATTCCGTTTTCGCTCATAGCACAGTATGGCAGTTCCTAAGCCAAAAGTTTTGTTATGTGTGATCCTATGCCGGTATGCACCTCTAACTAGATTTCCTCACCCATAAGTTAATGCCATTGCATGTTTCGCTAACGAAAATCTCCAGGAGGCTGTTATCGATTGTTAAATTTCCTCTCATACTAAACTACATGGAATCACTGTGTTATCGAAACCCAAAAAGGATGTTTTCGGAAAAGTTCCACACGATTTATTTGGGAGAAAAATGTAAACAATTTTTTGATAAAACTCGGTATCTCTTTTTAAGGGTATGCAGAACTTTTTCGCCTAGAAGCTGACATACCATATTGTAGGATGTACAAAAAGATCGTAAGCGACAAGTTCAATATATTTAGATATGTTTCCGATGTGTTTAGGACAAATTGTCCTTGAGCCCCAAAAAGAATTTTCTTTTATGGTAAATATCTCATTTTGAAGAGTAGATATATTTGATAAGTTTAACGGAATTTTTGTCAAGGAAACAACTTTGCTATCAGAGTTTGCGTTCTTCGTATGCCCCTAAGCTTAAACTCGAGTTAGTTTTTATTTTATAGACAATTTTATCAATATTTTTATTTCTTATAGAAAATTTTGTCAAAATTTTATTTCTTTAGAAAATTTTGTCAAAATTTTATTTCTATAGAAAATTTTGTCAAAATTTTATTTCTATAGAAAAATTTTTGTCAAAATTTATTTCCATAGAAATTTTATCAAAATTATTATTTTTTTAAAGGACAATTTCAAAATTTTATTTTCTTAAGCACAATTTTTTTCAAAAAATTTTATGTATTCTATAGAAAAATTTTGTTAAAATTTATGCTATAGAAAAATTTTGTTAAATTTTATTCTATAGAAATAAAATAATATTTTCTATTAGAAATATTTGTCAAAAATTTTTATTTCTATAGAAAATTTCGTCAAAATTTTATTTCTATAGAAAATTTTGTCAAAATTTTATTTTACTATACAAAGTTTCTCGAAACTTTAATTATTTAGAAAAATTTCCAAAAATTTATTTCTATGAAAAAATTTTCTCAAAATTTTATTCTAAAGATTTTTTGTTTGTTTTGTTTTATTGTAGGTTGTACTTTAATCATACTTTGTTTTTTCGATCTCAGCTTAAATTTGCGTTCAAATTTTATGTCTATAGAAATGTTTATCAAAAATTTATTTCCATAGAAAATTTTCTCAAAATTTTATTTTATAGCAATTTTGCGTTCAAAATTTATTTGTATAGAAAATTTTCAAATTTTGATTTCTATAGAACATTGGTCAAAAAAGTTATATTTTTATAGAAAAATTTTGCCAAAATTTTATTTTCTTCTTCTTCTACCCGCACGTTGTTTCCAATAAAATCGATTGCCAAAACTGTATTATATGGCGTAAAAAAGAAGGATTTTTTCATTTTTTTATTGGTCTTCTGTGCTAAACAAACCCTGCATTTGTATGTGTTTATTTTTGTCCAGTATTATTTATGGGTAGCTTAAGCCGCTATTTTATTTTCATTTAAAGCAAAAAAGTTTTTGAATAACTATTGATAGAACAAAAAACGATGTATATAGCGTAAAAAACTAATAAATTAGTCGATTAACGACTCATTGCGGAACATTACTGCAGGTTCTGGAAAAATGAAACAGCCTAATCGGCATCAATATTTCTAGTTGATTTTAAGATTAGCAACTATCTGACGAATCATACACAAGACTTATGTGCTATTTACCTCTACAGTGCATTTCCTTTTGTGTGCCGATAACGCCGTCTATATAAAATCCACCGTTATATAAAAAATATCTTGGAATTTTATTAATTAAGAAATAAAAAATTATTATTAAGAAATAAAAAAAACTAGTTTTGTGGAAAATTAATTGTCATATTTATGTGGACCGCTGCAAAGCATCGTCATTATTTATGTTTTGTTTTGTATATCTGACACACTCGATTTAAATACCAATGTTTGTATTTGAATATCCCATAGTATACAGTACATGAAATTATGGACAGGTACTAATTTAAGCAATAAACGTAATATTGGAAAAGGCTCACATAGTACATCAAGTACTCTATAGTGCAGTATTCACTTGGAGATGATACAACGGCAGTCAACACAGCTGTCTACCCGGAATTACGCGAAATGTACTGTCCCCATTAAAAATGCTTAGACTATTTTGATTGTGGATAATTCTCGTAGGACGATGTTATCGATTTTGCACGGTATACACTCTGGAAGAGATACGAATGGCTTCAACAGAAGCGCATAGCGGGAGGATTTAGCAAAATTACTGTTACCCTCGAATAAAAACGCTTAGGTATGCTTTGCTTGTGGAAATTCTCGTTAGGACGATGTTATCGACGTGCTACGGTATGCACATGAAGGATACAATGCCATTCGACATGAGCTGCATACGGATTTAGCGAAATTACTGCTACCCCCATTAAAATGCCTTGGGCCTGCTGGAAGATCCTATCTTTAGAACGATATTATCGACTGTCCACAGTTCTTTTACAAATACACGAGACACAACGTTTCCCTTGTTGAAAATTTGTGGAATTAATTATGCACTGTTACCTGCCCTCTTGTACTTTCTAAATAATAAAAATGTCTCGTTTAACTATACCTCTTATTAAGTGCCTCTAGATTTCCTACGCAAGCTGTACTTCACCACACTACGCAATGGCTGTGACCAACAACATTGATAAAATGTAAAAAGATCCTTTATATGTCATTCGATATCTTTAACAAAACTAACAATTCATGTTGCTTCCAACATTATGAAGAGCCATCGATGCATTCACATCAAAAACAAAGCACTGTCAAAATTATAGCAGAAAATTTCATATTTTCCAAAAAAAAGGAAAAAAAAACTCGAAATATCAATTCGCCACTACACAAAGTTGGGCAGATGACATATAAAACTTAAATCCAAAATGGTTGCTTCGTATGAAGTGAAGTACGTTTTTGGCCATTGTACATCTCGGTGACAAACAGTGGTGATATAATTTTTTAATGCCACCGTGGTATGGCATATTTCATCCGGGGGAGTGGAAACACTAACAGCCACGAAACAATGTTGTGTGGTAGCCGAAATAATTATATCGCATGGTTATGCATGTCTGGTGTAGTATTGAACGAAATGTTGTCTGCTATGGTGTGAATTCACACCAGTCGAGTTTCAAGTCACTCCGTTGGCATTCGAGTCCAGCGCCTAAAAGAATGAACGATAAAGGGCATACAGTTCCGTATCATATTCGTTTCATTATAAAACTTTTCAGTATGCATCCCACATTTGGTTGTTCAGTGTCATCTTTCCTTTCGTTGCATTCGGCATAATGGTGATGATTGTTCTTGCAAATGAATGAAGCGCATGATTTAAGACTCTTCAATAATGAATTGCGTTGTGGATGGAGAGGCGGCACAACGCAACCATTCAGTCAACAGTCAAGTTCAAAGATGTTGTGATGGCATTATAAACAACGATACCCTCTCGAAGTTTGCTATGAAAACTTCCCTCGCATAAAAGCCCAGATTGTTTTTTTTACTGTAATCCATACAATGTTTCTTGAATAAACTTTTTTTAAAAAACCATCTTTGCAACTGGTTCTCTTAAACAGGAAAATATTTCCCGCTCTTCTTTACAAGGGAATTTGCTGAAAGTACAATGAATGAACTTCTGGGTTGTAATGGTTTTGAAGTGTCGATCCGTTTGCGATATCTCTGCCAAAACATCAAAACTTTTAGCAAAACAGGCTCGTCTCCTCAATACGCAAGCCAACATTGGAGAGAAGGCGGAATCGTAGCAGAGAGCCAATACTCTCATTGCAAATCCATAAACAGCAAAATGAACATTTGCGTTCATCGCTTAGCAATACCGTCACCAACAATAATGCTAATTGTTAATAACAAACAGCCGCACCAATTACCGTTGTAATGAGCAGCTACAGCTTACCGATCATGGATACACGTAGTTCTCGTGATGATGATTCAAAAAGTCCCAATTCTAACTGGTATACTGGCAGTATCTGTGCAACAAATTGCGTGGATGAAAAATTAGGTGAGTAAGAATTTAGTTTGTTATGAAAGATAAAAAAAAAAAATGGATAATTTTCGTTTAGCGAAAAAAATTTGTTCCGGTGTTAGCCGGCGTGTTATTCGTTGTACACACAGAAAAATATATCACCAACGATTTCCCCAACTAAAATTTTAATACAATATTCTCAAAAAAAAACTTAAACCATTTTGAAAAATTCAATCAAAAATTTCTAATTGATTAAACGAATTTTTATTCAAAACTAAAATCAATCACAAAAACTTATATCAACAATTAATGTTGATAAATTTGTTAATTGCCATTGGTTATTTATACTAACATTTGTGTGATTGAAGAAATTTCAGTTAAAATGTAATCGAATTAATTTCGTGACTAAAGTCAAATTTTTTGTTCAATTGTTTCAATTTTGAACCTCTAGAAAAAAATGTGTCGATAACGCAGTTATGCCTTGTTTTTCTTATTTGAAAGAAAAAAATCGAAAAATTGGAGGAACTAATTTGATATAATTAAAACTTAATTGCGAAAATGTTGGTGATATTATTTTTGTGGTGTGTTTGCTGAAATACCTATATCACCAATTTCCAATTAAAGTTTTAATTGAATTTTCAAAAAAAAAAACAAGTATACACGGCCCGATAAGTTCGGGCCAGGCCGAAGCTTATGTACCCTCCATCATGATTGCCGTAGAAACCTTTTTCTTCTAAACACTTGCCATCCACAATCGAATTACTTAAGTTGCGGTAACGCTGCGATGGCAAGGATCTTAAAACCTCCTAACAAACCATCTTCCAAATGTATGGTTAAGTCCATTTACGTCGGATATATTAAATCAAAAAATGAGTCGATCGTATATAATTCAGTTTTGACAAGATATACATTAAAATTTTGACAAAATTTTCTACAGAAATAAAATTTTAACAAAATATTCTATAGAAATAAAATTTTCACAAAATTTTCTATAGAAATAAAAATTTTGACAAATTTTTCTATAGAAAAAAAATTTTGACAAAAATTTTTACAGAAATAAAATATTAACAAAATTTTCTATAGAAATAAACTTTTGACAACATATTCTATAGAAAATAAAATCTTGCGCTAGATTAATTTTGGGCTCGAGTGGCAACCTATGATTTTATGAACCGAATAAATGTGAAACAAAATTTTCTATAGAAATAAAATTTTGACAAAATTTTCTATAGAAATAAAATTTTTGATAAATGATGAAAATTTTATTATGCAGCGTAATAAAAATATTTAACAAAAATTTTTCTCTAGTGAATAAATTTTGACAAATTTACTATATAAAAATAAAATTTTGGTAGATTATTTTTGGCCTCGTTAGTGAGCAACCATGATTATGAATCGATATGGGTACCAATTTTTGTTGTGATTGGACCATTTTGGTATTGGTTGTTAGCAGACCATATACTAACACCACGTCCTAATTTGAACAAAGGATCGGATGAATTTTGCTCTCTAACGAGCTCTCGGAGGTCAAATCTGGAGAACGTTTTATATGGCGGGAACCTACCGTGGTGCAATGGTTAGCCATGCCCGCCTTGCCATACACAAGCGTCGTGGGTTCGATTCCAGCTACGACCGAACACCAAAAAGCTTTTTCAGCGGTGGATTTATCCCACCTCAGTAATGCTTTGGTGACATTTCTGAGCGTTTCTAAAGGCCTTCTCTTAAGTGGTTTCACTGGAATGTGGTCAACGCGTTCGGACTCGGCGTATAAAAGGAGGCTCCTTGTCATTAGAGCTTAACATGGGAATCGGGCAGCCACTCAGTGATAAGAGAGAAGTTTCACCACTGTGTATCACAATGCGACTGAATAGTCTAAGTGAGCCTCATACATCGGGCTGCCACATAAACCTAACCTTTAAACCTATGGGGGCTATATATAATATATGCGACCGATATTAACCAATTTCTGGCACGGTTGTATTGATCATATACTAAAGCACCATGTTCAAAACTAACAAACCGGATTGGATGAAATTTGCTTCTCTTGGAGACTTCGCAAGCCAAATCTGCGGGAACGGCTTATATGGAGGCAACATATAATATGAAACCGATGTGACCAATTTAGCATGGTTATGGGTAGAGACCATATAACAATATCATGTACAAATTTAGGCGCGATCGGCATGAAATTTGCTTCTCTTTGAGGGCTCCGCAACCCAAATCTGGGCATCGTTTTTATATGCGCGCATATATATAATATTGGGAGCCGATGGGACCAATTTTGCACGGTTGTTAGCAGACCAATATACCAAGTTACCAATGCATCCCAATTTCAGCCGGATCGATGCAATTTGCTTCTCTTGACGCTTTCGCAACGCCAAATCTGGAGATCGTTATAGGGGGTTCTATATATAATTATGGACCGATGTGGACCAATTTTTGCATGGTTGTTAAGACCATAGTACCAACACCATGTACAAATTTCAGCCGCAATCGGATGAAATATGCCTTCTCTATAGAGGGCTCCACAATCAAATCTGCGGTCGGTTATATGGGTATATATAGTTATGGACCGATGTGAACCAATTTTTGCATGGTTATTAAATACCATATACCAACACCATGTACCAAATTTCATGCGGATCGGATGAAATTTGCTTCTCTTTGAGGCTCCGCAACCCAAATCTGGGGATCGGTTTATATGGGGGCTATATATAATTATGGACGATGCTCGACCAATTTTTGCCCATGGTTAATTAGAGACCATATATACCAACCACCATATACCAAATTTTCAGCCGGATCGGATGAAATATGCTTTCGTTAGAGCCTCACAAGCCAAATCTGAGGTTCCCTTTATATGGGGCTATACGTAAAGTGGAACCGATAATGGCCCATTTTCACATACATCCGACCTACATCGATAACAACTACTGTGGGCAAGTTTCAAGTCGAATAGCTTGTTTCGTTCGAAGTGTAGCGTATTTCAACAGACGACGGACGACGGGACCATGCTTAGATGCGACTCAGAATTTCACCACGACCGCAGAATATATACACTTTATGGGGTCTTAGAGCAATATTTCGATGTGTTACAAACGGAATGACAAAGTTAATATACCCCCATCCTATGATGGAGGGTATAAAAATTGATTTAAAAGAATTTTTTATTCAAAAGTAAAACTGCAACCACAAAAAACGAATTTCAACAAATTAAGTTTACGTTGAACGCATTAAATTTTTAATTGCCCATTGTTGATTAATACTAACATTTCTGTGGTTGAAAGAAATTTCAATTAAAAAATTAATCGGATTAATTAATCGTGACTAAAGTGAAATATTTTCTGTTTCAATTGCTTCAATTTTGAAACTCTAGAAGGAAAAGCTGTCGATAACGCGTTATAATTTTTTTTGTTATTGGAGAAAAAATTGTGTAAAAATCTGGAACAACTAATTGATATAATGTTTAGATCTCAAAATTTACTCTTTAGATCTAAGCAGATGCTATGTACCTAAGATATGAAGAGTATAGAATTAATTATTGATCAGATCTAATTTCGTACTAATTAGTTGTGAGTGGTACAAAGAAATTTTTGGGAATCTAAGTATAATCTAATTAGATCTTTTTTCGGGAGCTTTATGTATCTTAAAATAGTATAGGGGTACGGGTAGTCATCAACAGGACTATAGATGCATACCGGGACTAATTTTCGTACCGATAATGATACCTCACAGAAATTTCCGTAGCAAAAAATAGTCATAAATTTTTTACGTGCCGAGGACCTACATTTTTTATGCTCTAGCGGACTTTTTTATAAAGGCCATTAAAACAAACAAAACGTTTCTAAAGTCCGTGGAACCGCCTTCGATTTTTTCGCTACTTACGAAATGCTTTACTATATATGAAAATTTTCGTGGGGCTTTGTTATCGATTTGCTTCCATAAGAAAAAACACTAGAAACTTGCGTTTTTGGAAGTTTAACTGCATGACCGGCCTTAACAAAAATTGGCTATCTATAAGAAATGCATAGCTATGTATTTCCACTAGCGAAATTTTGTGAGGACGATGTTATCGATGACTGCAATCCATAAGAAATGCCTAGCTATGTACGAAATTTTGTGACGACGACATTATCGACAGTTTACATTTTCTCCGTAAGAAACACACTTATACACTTATATTTTTAAAAAAGCTCTATATTAGAGAATGGCGTCTAAGCAAAATTTGCATTCGCACATGAAATCTTTGACCTCACGACAAAATTTTTTACAGTGCATAAGAAATGCATTGACTATCCTAAAATTTAGGTTGCATAATCTTTCATATCAATATTTGTCTCAGCGAGGAATGCGAGACTTATGCCGCCTACGGTATACTCCTCTATGCAAAATCCTTATAAGTATTGATAATTTGTATACAATATGCCAAAATCTTTGAAAAATTATAAATGATAGGTTTGCCATGCAATCCTGCACAAGTATGTAAATGTATAAACATTTCACCTCATAACTATAGGAGTCGATAATACGTTGTGGCTGAAAATAATCGACAACTCTAGCAGAAGAACTTCCATGTTAGCCCAAAAGTTGATTGCCACCACCGTCATCCAATCCTCTAAAACGTACACAACACACTCACTCTAGTTTTCTTTGACGAAAACTAGGAGTTACTGACCTAAATAGATGAGCCGCTCGAGCATTTATGCTATACTATCTTCAGTCCTCATTCAGTCTCTACGAGATGAAAGTTTCAGAAGCCTGTTGTATGGGTGGGGGGAGGCAAGGTTAACATCAGTATATTGTAAGCATATCATAAGATTTAAAACACAATTGTCTTACACTCTCTGTGATAAAATACCTCTTAGTCCTCTTTCAAATATATTTGCGCATATGCCGTAGGACTATGGTGCTTTGGAGAAAAGACTGCATGCAGTTTTTATTTTCATACAAGTCTCAAATTAACATTCATTAGACACTCCCATACATACCATTGTTGGGTGAGGCGAGAATAAATTTAATTAATAATGGAATTCTTCTTTAATCGCAATTTTAAAATCTTTGTAAAAATAATTATGGAAAGACGTATTTTGTTTAGTACCAAACGATTGTATAAAAAGATATGGGGAACTGTTATATGAGATGTAACAATAGTGTTGCCCTAATCTTTTATTGCATTCGAAAAATTGCTTTGAATGTTATAATTCGAATTCTTGATAAACTCATCGAAACGGCTGATGCTGACGGCTGATTGAAAAATCTTTGATGCATCTATGGTTACATCCAGATAAATCTTCAGATTTTAAGGCTGTTCCGATGAAAGGGGACATAGATGGGGTTCTTATTCAAGAACCATATGTATATAAGAGCAAGATCTATGAATTAAGAGCTCCGGTTTTCAAATCTTTTGCAGTATACTGGCAGAAATGTAAATCAAAGCATGACAAAATTTCCTATAGAAATAATTGTTATCTATAGAAATTTTTGACAAAAAAAAAAATTGCTATAGAAATAAAATTTTTGATGAAAATTTAAATATAGAAATAAAATTTGACAAAAATTCATTGAAATTAAAACTTTGACAAAAATTTATTCTATTGAAATAAAATTTTATGGCAAAAATTTTCTATAGAAATAAAATTGCGATAAAATTGCTATGAGAAATTAAATT
Organism: Haematobia irritans; assembly: GCA_003123925.1. Taxonomy (NCBI): domain Eukaryota; kingdom Metazoa; phylum Arthropoda; class Insecta; order Diptera; family Muscidae; genus Haematobia; species Haematobia irritans. The sequence goes on from PGFW01025946.1 coordinate 33,347, forward strand.
TTGACAAAATTTTCTATAAAAATAAAATTTTGATAAAATTTCTATCGGAATAAAATTTGACAAAATTTTCTATAGAAATAGAAATTTTGACAAAATTTTCTATAGATATTAAAATTTGGCAAAATTCTAATAGTAACAAAAATCTAACAAAACTTTCTATAGTAATAAAATTTTAACAAAATTTTCTATAGAAATATTTCTATAGAAATAAAATTTTTACAAAATTTACTATAGAAACAAAATTTCCCATAGAAATAAATATAGATATAAAATTTTTGAAAATTTCCTATAGAAATGAAATTTTGACAAAATTTCTAGAAAATAAAATGTTGGACAAAATTTTCTATAGAAATAAAGTTTTGAGATAAATTTCCTATAGAAATACAATTTTGAGGAAAATTTTCTATAGAAATAAAAAAATTTTTAGAAAATTTCTATAGAAATAAATTTTTGAGAAACATTTCTCTATAGAAATAACATTTTGCAGAATATTTCACATAGAAATTAAAAAAAACTATAGAATTTTTTCGCATAGAAATAAAATTATGATAAAATCTTTCTATAGAAATAAAATTTGACAAGAATTTTCTATAGAGCATAAAATTTTGAACAAAATTTTCTATAGAGATAAAATTTTGTGACAAACATTTTCTAATTAGATAGTAAAATTGTTGACACAATTTTCCTATAGATATAAAAATTTTGGCAAAATTTTCTATTAGAAATAAAATTTTGGCCAAAATTTTCTTAGTTGAGAAAAGAAAATTTTGACAAAATTTTCTTATAGAGATAAAATCTTGACAAAATTTGTCTATAGTGAATTAAATATTGAACAAAATTTTCTATAGATATAAAATTTTGACACAATTTTCTAATAGATATAAAATTTTTAGGCAAAATTTCTATAGAAATAAAATTTTGATAAAATTTTCTATACGAAATTTAAATTTTGAGAAAATTTTCTATAGAAATAACATTTTGAGAATATTTCACATAGAAATAAAAAAAAAAACTATAGAATTTTTTTCCATAGAAAAAATTTTGACAAAATTTTCTATAGAAATAAAATTTTGATAAAATTTTCTATAGAAATAAAATTTTGAAAAAATTTTCTATAGATATAAAATTTTTGGCCAATTTTTCTATAGGAAATTAAATTTTGACAAAAAATTTTCGATAAGAAATTAAATTTTGACAAAATTTCATATAGAAATAAAATTTTGACAAAATTTCTATAGCATTATAAAATTTTTGGCAAAAAATTTTCTATAGAATAAATTTTGACAAAATTTATCTATGAAATAAAATTTTGACAAAATTTTCTATAGCAAATAAAAATTTTTGTAGATCTATTTTTTGCGATATGGATCCAATGTGATGGACGATCGGCTATATATAACTATTAGGACCGAATCGGAAATTTTGCTCTCCAAGACGCTGCGGAGTCAAATCTGGGGACCGGTAAATGGCGGCCTATATAAATATGAACCGATATGGGACCAATTTTTGCATGGCTGTTAGAGACCATAATACTAACACCACGTACCAGAATTTCAACGGATCAGCAATGAATTTTGCTCTCAAAGCAGCGCACGGAGGACAAATCTGGGATCGGTTTTATATGGGGGCTATATATAATATGGACCGATTATGCGACCAATTTTTGCTATGGTTGTTAGAGACACCATGCACAAATTTCAGACCGGATCGGTATGGAATTTTGCTCCTCAAGAGGATCCGCAAAAGCCAAATCACCCCTGGGTTTCATATGGGGCTATACGTAAAATGGTCCGATATGGCCATTGCAATACCATCAAAAACCTACATCAATAACAACAACTATGCCAAGTTTCAATTTCGATAGCAATATGAACGAAACAATCGTTCGCGAAGTTAGCGTCGTTGATTTCAACAGACGCGACGGACGGACAGCTTATATCGACTCAGAATTCACCACGACCCAGAATGAACATATATATACTTGATGGAGTCTTTAGAGCCAATATTTCGATGTGTTACAACCCGGGAATACAAAGTTTAATAGACCGCCCATCCATATGGTGGCAAGGTATAAAAAAGATGTGGGAAAATGAATCAAGTTAGTTGTACCGTAATCTTTATGAATTCGAAAATGTTGAATTGTTATAATTCGAAATTCTTGATAACTCAATCGAAACGTCTGATGTGACGGTGTGTTGAAAATTTTGATGCATTCTATGGTTCCTCCAGATAATCATCACCATTGTAAGCTGGCCCGCTGGAAGGGCGCGACATAGATGTGTTTCTTATTCAAGGTTTCAAATTTTGGCCAGTATACTGGCAGCGGATGTATATCAAGCCATGACAAAATTTCCTATAGAAATAATTTATTCGTATAAAAAAAAAAAAAAATTTTTGACAAACGATATTTCTATAGATCTCTCTTTCTTTGTTTTTACTTCTCCTTTCGTATGCGTCGCCGTCGTCTTCATCATGACTGGGCTGTTCATTTCTTGTTAATGGTAGCGTGTTTGTTCTTGTCAGTTTTTTTTTTGCATTCCTTAACACTCGGTATATATAATTGTGTATATTTGTTTGGTGCTGTCCCTATTACTATTGTTTGTTAGTGTTGTTGTTGTTGCCGTAGTTCATTTTATTCAATTCATTATAATAAGAATTTGATACACTTTGAGTAACATGAGAATTCGTTAAAAAATATTTTTTAAATTTTTTTTCTGAGTGCGTGTGAGAGTTGCATACATTTTGCATCGATGTGTGTGTGTGTGTATGTGAGNAATGTACCAATATTTTGCAATGAAATTTAATTTAAAAAATCAATTTAGAAACCTTTAGAAAATTTAAAATTACTATTCGCCAAAATATCTCCGATACGACCTATTGCAAATGTGTTAAACTGAAACTCTATCTCTGTATATTATCCTCAGTTGATGTCATAGGAGATTTTTTCAGCTGCATTTTAACAATGTATATCAATGCTAGTTGCCGAAGTTTTATTTTTCAACAAACATATCGTTTTAG
>PGFW01025969.1:0-13723 GCA_003123925.1 Haematobia irritans
AAAAAAAAAAAAAAAGAGAGGGGAGAATAACTAAAAAATTTTCGTATAGAAAATAAAATTTTTAACAAAAGTTTTCCTATAGAAAACTAAAATTTTGACAAAATTTTCCTATATGAAATAAAATTTAGACAAATTTTCTTTAGAAATAAAATTTATTGACAAAATTTTTCCATAGAATATAAAATTGACAAAATTTTCTATAGAAATAAAATTTTAAAAAATTCCTATATGAAATAAAAGAATTTTTGATAAAAGTTCATATAGAAAAAAATTGTGACAAGATTTTCTATAGAGGAATAAAATCTTGACAAAAATTTTCTTATGAAAGAAATAATTTTGCAAAATTTTGCATAGAAATAAATTTCTGACATTTTTATAGAAATATAAATGTTTTACAAAATTTTACTATAGAATATATTCCATTCTCGACCAAAATGTCGTATAGAAATATATTTGCAAAATTATTCTATTGAAATAAGATTTTGACAAAATTTAAATAAAATAATATTTTTTACAAATTTTCTATATGGGAAATACAAAGTGACAAAATTTTCTATACAAATAAATTTACAAATTTTCCAATACCGAATAAAATCTTGACAATTTCTATAGAAATAAAATATAGACAAAATTTTCTTTAAAATAAAATTTGGACAAAATTGTCATAAAGAAACAAAAATTGACAAATTTTCTATAGAAATAAAATTGTTCTATCAATTTCCTTAGAATAAAATCTTGAATAAAATTTTCTAAGAATTAAAATATGACAAAATATTTTCCTATAGAAATAAAATCCTTGACAAATATTTCTATAGAAATAAAATTTGACAATTTTCTATAGAATAAAATTTTGACAAAATTTCTATAGAATAAAATGCTGAGAAATGCTTCTATAAAATAAAATTTTGACAAATTTTTCTTATACATTTTCTTTTCAATTAAAATTTAATCTGATTCCTTAAAAATATTCAACTTAAAATTTAATTGTTAAACAAAATTTTTTAATGAAACAAAAAAAAACAAAATTAATGTAATGTGTGGATAATAATTTGATTGATCAATTGTGAGTAAAAAAATTTCACAAAACTTTTCTTAATTTGTAGACTTTTGTGATTTTTTTTCTTCTTGTTGCGTACATAGATAACTTTTTTAAGGTCCAAAAGCAAACTGAGAATTCCCGTGAAAAAAGCCATCCATTAATAAATAAATGCTAGCATGCGCCAAGGCGATTTATTGACCAAAATCATGTAAATCATTTGTCCAAAATTGGTCATGGTCTATCCAGTGTCTTTAAACTGTGTTTCAGCAGTCATTTTGGCGTAGATATTGGATCCGGTTAAAGCCAGGAGGGTGGTACCTATATTTCTCGGTTTCGCCCGAATCAGTGTGTCTCTAGACGTTAAATTTTTTAATTACACTGAATTCATAAAACAAATGATACAACTCAAGTGCTTAAACGTTTCCATTTCCATACTTTGACAATTTGATAAAATATAGACGATCTGCATATATATGATATATTCTCATAGACCCCGGAACAAAAGTTCATGCATTCTATACAACAGTATATCCAAATCTGATTGACTGTTTTGGTTTCTGATTGTACCCAGATGTCATGGCAATTCGAAAGATTAATCAATAAACATGTTGATATGAATAATTAAAAAATCAACCTGTAATCTGCCAAAGCAAATTGGCAAAAAATAATGTTGCACAAAGTGATCCCATAATCTGGAATACGGGCCAAGAAAGTCGCAAATTCTCATCACGAGATGGCTGAGCATACAATTAGCACCTAATATGGTTCACCTGGCAAAGAACGTACCAAGAACTACAACTGTCGATAAGCATAAAGCGAAAGCTAGAGGCTACATGAAATCAATAGTTTTCTTTTTCTTAGGAACGAAGACAGCAAAGTTTTCTTTTGATGCTAAAGAATTTTCTTTAAAGGCAAATAAAAAGAATTAGAAACTACTTGATAAGAAAGGGGAATTTCATTTGTCTAAAATTTCGTTGGTATTTTTTCTTTGGATATTCCAGGGAAACCAAAATCTTTTGGTATGTCTCTAATTTTTGTGAATATGCAATCGTTGCAAAAGTTATTGTAAAGTAATTCAAGTCATATAATATTTTCAGAATATTATTTCCACCCTACAATTTGACCAGAAAATGGAGCTGTACATATTTCCCTCATTTGATCATTTCCCTCGTTGGTCACCCAAAGTCGTTCGATGAAACGTTTCGAAAATATGCTCGCGGATGCTATCGAATCCATGAATCTATGTATCGAAAATATATTCACCGCATCTTCTTTTAATAGTTTTTAGATCAACTAATATTGTGATTAAAATCGAGCATATTAAATACAGGGAAACAAATCTTCCTACATTTTCAAAAATGGAAATTTTGTTTATAACTATTTAGGATATAAACTGGGAATTTATTTATTTATTTATTACTTATATATCGCATTTTCGTTGCAACATTTCCATGATGCTGGTATATAAATAAGTTTTTCCTACTCGTATAAGCATTTTCACACTCTACCTCTTGTCATTAATCATCGTAAGTTTTTGTTTTTTTTTTTTTATTTCATTTCTAATTTCAACATTGAATAAATGTTTTATGACATGGTCATTTTGTTGCATCTATTAAGTAATTATAGATAAATATTGAACAAAGTATCTTCTTCAATGACAAAGAGAATACGGGCGCTCACACAATCATTTATCATTGAAAAGTCAATTGTTATGAAAATAAGGGATGAATTATTTATTTGAAACAATTAATTGCATACTTGATGTGTGTATTGTATTATTTTGTATTTACGTATTGATTTAGGATTTTCTTTTAAATTGTAATTCAAAACATCTGAACAAAGAGTATGAAATTATATACAAGTATTGTCACCATAATAAATTGATAAACAAAATATTCATACATTTATGTTTGTATCAATTTATTATGATGACAATACTTGTATTTGATTTCATATCATCTTTGATCAGATGTTTTCGATTACAATTTGAAAGAAAATCCTAAATCAATAACTAAATATGAAAAATACAATACAAGCAGATCTGTAGATAAACAAAGTGAAACTTCAATCATCACTCACTTTGAGAGTGACATTTATTTTGAAATAATTGTCCCTTTTAGGAAATATTTTTGATTGCGAATCAAAGACCCAACTTTATTAAAATAGAGAAACAAAGCGAAACTTCAAACATTGATTTTGAAATAATTGTCCCTCTTTTACGAAATATTTTTGATTTCGAGTCAAAGACCCGAAAGATATAAAATAAAGATATTCCAAGGAAGAACTGAAGATTATGGTATTTTGAATTTCTTTTGATATATACTTTTCATTGACGAATAGACAAATCACTAATGAAAAATCCAAATTACAATTAACTCGCCTAAGCGAAAGTTGGTATCTTGATTTAAAACAAATCCAAACTCAAAAACTCCGAGATTTTAGCCTTCACATAAAATTTTTGGTATTGATACCAAGTATAAGATGCGACTTCTTTAAAAAAATACATTTTTTTTAAATTGCGAAAGAGATCTCATTTACTGAATTCTTCGTTTTCTTTGTTATCCATTCTCAAACAAATCTTATTCTTATTTTTTTTTAATATTCTCATCATTAGATAAGAATTGGGGGCCCCATAACCATGGTTTCAATCCCACTTTCGACTAAACACGAAAATATGCTTCAGTGGTAGATAATCCCGCCTCAGTAATGCTGGTGACATTTCTGAGTGTTGCGAAGCTACTCTAAGTGGTTCAACCGTGATGTGAAACACCGATCGGACTCGGTATAAACAGGTCATTGAGCAATCATTGATAAGAGAGAAGTTCATCACTTGGGAGCCTAAATAGCGTTTTGCCACTATACTTAACCTAACCTAGATACGAATTGTGGATTATAATCGGAAGTCGACTTTTCGAGTCTTCGACCTATTTATAATTTTGAAAAATTCACTTTTCGATTTTTCAAATTTTTGAGTTGCGGTTTGGCAGCCTGTGCCACGAATTGGGGGTTATAATCAGATGTCGACTTTTCGAGTCCCCGACTTATTCAAAATTTGGAAGAGTCGAAATTCCGAGTCTTCGACTTTTTCGAAATTTAGAAAAGAACATTTTTCAACCTTTCGACTTTTTTAAAATTTGGAAAAGTAGTCTTTTTGAGTTACCGACTTTTTTATACTTTAGAAAAATCCACTTTTCAACTTTTTTCAAATTTTCGAGCTACGAATTGGAGATTATAATTAGACGTCGACTTTTCAAGTCTTCGACTTATTCAAAATTTAAAAAAAAAATCGTGATTCCACGTCTTTGACTTTTTCGAAATTTAGAAAAGAACAATTTTCGAATTTTTAAAATTTGGAAAAGTAGAGTTCAAGTTTCGACTATTTTATAATTTTGAAAAGTAAACTTTTGGATTTATTCAAAAGATTGAGCCGCGGTTAAACGGGCTGCCACTATATACGATTATAATCACAATCAAAAAGTCAACATTTCGAGTCTACGAATTTTGGAAAAGTCGACTTTTCACATCTTCGACTCATTGAAAGTTTAGAAAAGAAAACTTTTCGATCTTTCGACTTCTTCACAAATTTGAAAAGTTGTAGACCTTTCAAGTTATCGACTTGTTTATACTTTTGAAAAAAAAATTTTTTCGAGTTTTTCAATATTTTAGCTGCGCTTAAACGTTCTGCCACTATAGTTAACCTAACCTAAATACGAATTGGGGGTTAAAATCAAAATCAAAAAGTTTACGATTTCGAGTCGATTTATTCAAATTATGGAAAAGTCGTCTTTTTTGGGAATCTTCGACTTATTCAAAGTTTAGAAAAGAAAACTTTTCGATCTTTCGACTTTTTAAAATTTTGGAAAAGTAGACTTTGCAAGTTATTGTTTTTTTTATACATGGGAAAAAACCATTTTTCGTCTTTTTAAATTTTGTAGCGACGGTTAAATTGGATTTGTTTTAATAATAATAATTTTTCTAACTTTTAAAATCTTTTTTCATGTTCCCACAATAACGTAATTACTTCTTGTTTATTCCAATAATAATAAACAACATTGAAAGTTGATTTGAACAAAACGAACTTTGAAATGGAAAAAGTTAATAACTTTGCACGACGCATAAATAAATGAAAGAAAATCACTTGCTTCACACAATGAAAAGAGTCATAGGACAAACTTACAATGAATAAATATATTCAAGCAAAATAAATAAAAAATAAAAGAGAAACCCAGAGATAAGGTTTCATAGACTTTTATTCTATGATGTTTTGTGTAAAAAAAAAGAACACCAAAATATTTTTTAAAGTAAAATTTCGAGTTATTTATGATCCGGAAATAAGTGCATGTTGCATGCATCCTTCACTCTAGCAGAAATTTTATGTAAGCTATCATTGAATAATTCTAGACAAAAATTCAATGAAAAAAAAATGTGAAAATAGTGAAAAGCTAGCACATAATATGCCAACGCTATGGAAAGAAAATTCTCTACATGAAAATCCCAAATAGTTGCTAATAGAATTCTAAATGAAAGGCTAAATTACAATTTCAGATTTTTCATAGTGGCATGGTATCTCAATTTTCCATTCTTTTTTAATTGAATTATTTAAACCCTCAATGAGAATTATAAAGGAAGTGTTGTTTATAGACATACATGACTGGAATCATTTAAATTAAATCCAGACTTTTCCTCTGTCTACTGAAGACCGGATATTAGTACCATAGCACGGTTGGTTGATTTTTGGTATACATTCAATTTATTCTCAATTGGAGAATTAACGACTATTGAGAATGCAACAAATTGTTTATATTAATGTTTTTGTTTTCTTACCTGTTTGGTAGGTGATTGATATTTGAAAAGACTTCGTTTTGCCCTTGGCGTATAGGCATTCTCATTTCTTTCATCACTAATTGCTTTAACATCTTCAATGGCAGTTCCTAGTAGTTCGTTCTTTAGCAGGCAAGAATATGCTAAACTATCGCGTGCTGTTTCACCACAATCCCTTTGCTTTTTACTAGTCTGTGGTGAGTTTTCATCTGATTTATTTATTGAAGCGAAATTTGTTTGCCAATTATTGTTTGCTCTGTAAATAGAATTAAAGAAAGGAAATTTTAAAATTGTGTAGCAGTGTAGAGGAGAGATAAAATTTGTTTTATTATATTTATTTATATTTTAATTTATTATATATATTATTATATTTTATTCTATTAGAACAAAAAAAATTGATAAAAAATTTTTCTTATAGAAAAAAAAATTTGTTTAAAAGTTCTATAGAAACAAAGTTGAAGATTAAAATTTTCTATAGAATAAAATTTGACAAAATTTTCTATAGAAATATAAGATTTATGACCAAATATTTTCTATATGAAATAAATTACAAAAATTTTCTAATGGAAAATAAAATGTTGCACTAAAATTTTCTATATGACAATAAATTTTGACAAAAGTTTTGTGATATGATAATAGAATTTTGACAATAATTTTGTATTATGAAATAATTTTGACATATTTCTTTTGATGGAAAATAAAAGATGTTGACAAAAATTTTTACTGAAAATAAAATTTTGGAACAAATGATTTGTATGGAAGATAAAATTTTTACAAATTTTCTAATAGAAAATAAGAGATTTCCTCAAAGGAAAGACTTTTTTGTTCAGCAATCGGAAGCAATCCAACAAAAAAAGCGATGTAGATAAAATATATCACAAATAAAATAAGAGTATATTCCAAAGAAAAAGTTTTCCCACAATCGGAACAATCCAACAAAATGATGTCTTGTTATTTTAAATAATTATTAAAATTTTTGTCATTTTTCTATACAACTTTGGCAAACATCTTCCCATTGTGCAATGCATTGAACCTTTTGTTGAAAGGTTTTCTCATGATGATTTTGCAAATTCTACATTATTAGTTTGCTATGCATTTGCAATGAATTCATTTGAAAATTTGACAATAATTGTGCACGTTCTCATGTATTAAAAAAAAAAACACACAATCTACAATACAAACAATTATAATAAATGCAAAAAGAATTATTTTTCAGTACTTTCCATCTATTCAGGGTAAGATTTACGAAATACCTTAGTCGCATGGACGCAATGCACACAAAGGTTGTGAATAAGATGACCCACAAGCAAACGAAGACACAGTCCAGATAGACAAAACAGCAGTGAATTCAGTGAGTCTACTATTTTAGCAGCGGCGCTTGTGAAAAATATCGTTTTGAACCCAATGTGTTCTAATATCCTATTATAATGGCTAATGTGTCCAAAGACAAGGTTTCTCCACAATTTGTTGACATTCAGAAATGTTATAAAAATTATTAATGAAAAAATCAAAAATGCAAAATGCATTGAAATTTTAAGTGTAGCAAAGGCAGTACTCACTGTTATGTCATGTTGAGGAAGAAATGCGTTGGCTCACGTATTTGAAGAATAACAAGGGTGGGAATGACATTGCTTTATTGATAGATTTATGTTTAATTGTTATTGCAATATTTTATTTGATATTTTTATTTATGAATTTAAAAGAACAAGGCAAAGCAATAAATCATGAATAGTCAAAGATATTTATTTTTTTTATTCCTCGATAATGAAATAAGATTTAAATAAGTCTTAACTTACATTTGCACTCAGCCAAAAATAAATCTACAAAATTGTAGAAAATTCTACCAAAAAACCAATAAACATAAATATTTCTACGAAATTTTGTCAAATTTATTTCTATAGAAATTTTGTTAAAATTTATTTCTATAGAAAAATTTTGTCAAATTTTATTCTATAGAAATTTTCAAATTGTCAAAATTTTATTTCTATAAAAATTTTGCAAAATTTTATTTCTATAAAAATTTTGTCAAATTTATTCTAGTAAAAATTTTGTCAAAATTTTATTTCTATAATAATTTTGTCAATTTATTTCTATAGAAAATTTTTTCAAAATTTTTTTTATTTCTATAGAAAATTTTGTCAAAATTTTATTTCTATAGAAAATTTTGTCAAAAATTTTATTTCTATAGAAATTTGTCAAAATTTTATTTCTAATAGAAATTTTTGTCGAAAATTTTATTTATAGAAAATTTTGTTAAAATTTTATTTCTATAGAGAATTTTGTAAACATTACCTTTCTATATAAAAGTTTTGTTACAAATTTTATTTCTATAGAAATTTGGTCAATATAAATTTTAATTTCTTCTAGTGAAATTTTGTCCAAATTTTTTCATGAATTTTCTTATAGGAAATTTGTTGTCAAAGTTATATTTTTATAAAAATATTGCTCAAAATTTTATTTTTAGAATGAGAAAATTATTTTTATAAGAATTTCAAAATTTTATTTCTATAGAAATTAAATTTTCATATAGAAATCAAAATTTTACTTTTATAGAAATTTTGTATTTTTTAGCAAATTTTTCAATTTATTTTATAGAAATTTTCTCAAATTTTATTTTCTTGTACAAATTTCTGTCAAAATTTTATTTCATATAGAGAAATTTTGTAAAATTTATTTCTATAGAAAAATTTGTTTCTATAAAATTCGATATAATTTTATTTCCTATAGAATACTATAAAATTTTATCCTATAGAAAATTCATGCAAAATCTTAATAATCTATAGAAAAAATTTTGTCAAGAATTTTATTTCTAGATATGAAAATTTTGTCAAAATTTTATATTCTTATATGAATTTTTGTCAAAAATTTTTTTTTTTATTTCATAAAAACATTTTGGCAATTTTTTTTCTATAGAAAAATTTTGTCAAAATTTTATTTCTAATAGAAAATTTTTGTCAAATTTTAATTTGCCATAAAAAAAATTGTTGGTCAAACTTTTATTCTATAGAAATTTTATCAAATCTTTATTTCTAAGAAAATGGTCAAATTTTATTTCTATAGAAAATTTAGCAAAATTTTATTTCTATAGAAAATTTGTCAAAATATTATTTCGCATAAATATGGCAAAAATTACAGAAAAAAATTGTCAAAAATTTAATTTCAATAGAAAATTTTGTCAAATTTTTATTATCTATAAAAAATCTACCCTGTTTGGTAGAATTCCTACCAACGTGTGACAAACGTGGTCTAAACAATTAAAATCTATCCCTGTTTGGTAAATTCTCCAACTGTGACAAACGTGGGTCTTAACGCAAATTAAACTCTTCTTCTTTTCTTGTTGTGTTGGTTAATAAAATACTAAATTTTTTTGTCCGCTATATGAATACTTATAGAAATGTCTGTTAAGAAAGGTCATCTAATGACCGTTAGATCTATCTATCAAATGTTTTTGAACAATAATTATACAATAGCTTTACCTGCAAGGTATAAATCGATCCAGCGAATGATGTAGTTGACTGCAGCTTCAAAAAATGAATTAAAAAGATGTTCTAGCCACAGGAGCTAAAAATGTTTTAGTTAATTACGTTTTCAATATTCGGCGACTAAACCATTGTTGTATACCTGGGTTGTTTAGGGCGCAATAGGTTATGTGAGAGATCAATAGAATTTTACAATATGGATTTGTACCGTAAAAAAATATATAATACAAAAATATATTCTCAAAAAGAATATATACAAAAAAAAGTGATTTTCATTATTGTTGAATTTCCAAGTTTTGTTGTTATCTGAAATTGAATAAAGAGAATAATAAGATAATTAGTAAAAATGTTAATGTACTTGGGCTAAATTAAAAATAAAATTTTTACAAATTACAAAAAAATTCTAGCGAATCGACAGAACAAATTACCACACGAGTTTTTTTTTGTAATCTACACAATTTTATTTGAATTTTATTTTAAATATTTAACTGACTCAAATATTTGTTAATTAAAAACAAAAAATCTATCCACAAAAAAAAATTATTAATATTTTTTCTTTTGACAGGTGATTGATTAAATTTCAACCGGAAAAATTAATTCATTCCTGGGGCAACATGGTGCGCGTAATAATGGTAACTGGTCGCCACAAAAAAATCCCCAATAATATTATTTTTCTCTTCGGTGTGATATATAAAAAATGCTTCCCAAAGAAAATTGTGAAATAAATGGGAGATCTTGGGAACAATGCATAAACTTGCTTAAACACAATTTTACTTGATCATCTTATGCTATTGTTCGATCCATCGAAATTATGATTTGTTTTAATTCCTATTTAGCTGATTAACAACCAAATGTTTTGAAATACATACATAAGTAATTAATTAATCAATGTCAATAAAAAGAGCATTTTTCTTAACAAGTCACAAAAATTAATTGTCGAAAGAAAATTAAATTTAAAAATCAATAACATTTTTAAATCCAAGCATGTTTTGGTGAGGTAGAAGGTGTAAAAGTGTAGCAAAAACTAACATTGGAAATACGTGAATGCGTAGCCTAAAAAAAAACACACAGTCATGAAGACGCCCCCTGTCTTTACGTTAATCAGCGTGCAAAGACGCAGAGCTTTGGTTCATTTTTTAAAGACAGCCATAACAACCTCGTGGTTTCTCTATACATAAAACAAAGTACATAATAAATGACAAGGAATTTCTTTTAACTTGTTATCTTTTTTTGAGGTAATGCGCGTTAAAAATCATTTATCGGGTTCACAAAGAAAAAAATTGTAAATCACGATCTTAGACCTCTCAAGTCTTAGATTTTCTCTCTCCCTGTGAAAAATAGCCCCATACACCGTTAAATAATCATTTCTCTTTTAAGTTTTGTAATTTATGGAAGCTGTTTGGCGTCGACACATTTGAAGATTTATTGAATGAAATTTAAAAGTGGCAATGACATTTGGGTAAAAAGGAAAACGTCCCCTAACGGCCAGATACAAACCTACTTCACCGCTGACATATGCATATAAAATTTTTTTTATAGAAATAAAATGTTTTAACAAAATTTTCTATAGAATAAAATTTTGGACACAAAATTTCTATAGATAATTGCGACAAAAAATTTAGATGTATTGGAAAATTTTCTATTAAAAAATTTTTAAAATTTTTGTATAAAATAAACGTTATGGACGAAAATTTTACTATAGAAATAAAATTTTTGACAAAATTTTCTATAAAATAAATATGTTTACAAAGATTTTTATGCAAAATTTTTTAAAATTTTTCTAGCAAATAATTTTAAGCAAATTTTCTATAGAATTAAAATTTTGAGAAATTTTCTATAGAGAAATAAATTTTGCGCAAAAATTTTCTATACATAGAAATTTACAAAATTTTTGAATAAAGTGACAAAATTTCTATAGAAATAAATTATTACTTTCAGAATTGCAAAATGTTTCTATAGAATAAAATTTTTAAAATTTTTTTAGATATTCAAAATTTCCTTATATAAATAAAATTTTGAATTTTCTATAGAATATAAAATTTTGCAAGATTTTTTATAAAATAAATTTGGCAACAATTTTCTTGAATAATTGGACAAAGATTTATATAAATAGGATTGCAAATATTTTCCTATAAAAATAAACATTTTACTAAATCTTTTTCTTGATAGATATTCTCACAAGATAATATTACACAAATTTTCTATTAGAAAAAAATTTTGGAACAAAATTTTCTATAGAATAAAAATGTTACAAAGAATTTTCAATAGAAATAAAATTTTGACAAAATTTTCATAGAAATAAAAATTTTGAACAAAATCTATAAAAAGTTACTAATTTCTTGGAAATAAAATTTTGGTGACACAAATTTCTATAATAGAAATATTTAAAATGTTTACAATTTTATTTCTAAAGAAATAAAATTTTGACACAATTTATAAAATTTTGACAAAATTTTCTATAGAAATAAAATTTTGACAAAATTTTCTATAGAAATAAAATGTTGACAAAATTTTCTATATAAATAAAATTTTGACAAAATTTTCTATAGAATTAAATTTTCCAAAAATAAAATTTTACGAAATTTTCTATTTTGACAAAATTTTCATAGAATTAAAATTTTAAAATGTTTACAATTTATTTCTAAAAGAAATAAAATTTTGACAACAATTTATAAAATTTGACAAATTTTCTATAGAAATAAAATTTTGAACAAATTTTCTCTATAGATAAAATTTTGACAAATTTTTATAGAAATACAAATTTGACAAAATTTTTCTATATAAAATAAAAATTTGACAAAATTTTCTAAATAAGAAATAAATTTGACAAAATTTTCTATAGAATTAAAATTTTGACAAAATTTTCTTAGAATAAATTTTGACAAAATTTTTATAGAAATATAATTTTGAACAATTTTTCATAGAATTAATTTTACAAAATTTTTCTATAGAAATAAAACTTTGACAAAATTTTCTATTAGAATTAAAAATTTTGCAAAATTTTCTATATAAATACAATTTGACAAAATTTCTATAGTAATAAATTGTGACAAAATTTCCTATAAAAATAAAATTTTGACAAAATTTTTGTAAAATTAAAAATTTTTACAAAATTTTTCGTATAGAAATGAATATTTTGACAAAATATTTCTAATAAAAATAAAAATTATTACACAATTTATTCCAAAATAAATTTTGAACTCAATTGTATTCAATGTGATTAGATTCTAGAAGATGCATATAGAAATTATACACTTTGTGTTATGATAACAAAAGGATGTTCTTTGCTGTCTGGCCTTTCTTAGTTGTTAATTATTTAATTTTCGTAACTCATTTCACATGGGTAAATTCTCGTCTCTAAGAAATTTGTTAAATGTTCAGGACGCTGAAACAGCAAACCATGAAGTTATCTTCAGCGTACTGTTTAAAACTTTTTGTTGTAGAAGAATATCATTATTTTTTCGTATTTTGAATTATTATTTTTCTTAGATAATTTCATTTTATTAGATATTTTGTGGTATCAAATAGAAAAGAAAATTTTTCAAACTTTGAGATGCGTAAATATTTGTTTTTATTATATTACGTTGTAAGA
This sequence comes from Haematobia irritans, assembly GCA_003123925.1. Classification (NCBI taxonomy): domain Eukaryota; kingdom Metazoa; phylum Arthropoda; class Insecta; order Diptera; family Muscidae; genus Haematobia; species Haematobia irritans. The sequence goes on from PGFW01025969.1 coordinate 12,932, forward strand.
ATAAATTTCCGAATAAATTTAATATTTTTAATCCTTTCTCTGGGCATATATCGCAATAGTTTAAAAATACTGAGCCCACTATTGATGTTCATATTTTGAATTGTCTTTCAACAACTGCTTCATTTGCTACAAACATCAACTAGGGCTTTTATAAGAGCATAGGCAAGCAAGTAATGAACATCGTGTTATTAGTGGTCAAGGAAAAGAAGGCAAAACAGGACACTAAAATTGGCATGCGACGAATAACAACATGGGAGGACAGGTAGAAAAAAATATAACAAATACAAAACATCTTACGAAATAGGTTTGTTTTTTCCATAATCATCATAACAAGCACTACCGTTTCAAAATAAATATCGTCCATTGGGTATCATAAAATCCCAATTAGAGTAAGTGTTTGGTAATCCCTAAATAATACACAGGGCAAGTGTAGAAAGAAAATCAAAACAATTTAAGGATAGTACTCGTATTGATGGTGACTCGTAGAAGATAAGAAGTCTCATTAAGCCAAAACAAATGACAAATTTATTAAAAAAAAAGAATTTGAGGCAGTACTACCAAAACTTCCTTATACTCTCATACACAAAAAATTGGATTCAATCACGAAATTAATTGATCCAAATTAATATTTAATAGAAATGTCTTCAAACAAATGATAGTATCAATCACCGAAATCAATTAAAAAAATAATTGATCTAATTAAAAAATTAATTGACACTATTAAGTTTTACGTTTGATTTTTGTTTTAATTAAAAAATTTGTTGAATCAATTAAATTTTAATTGAATAATTT
>PGFW01025980.1:0-10807 GCA_003123925.1 Haematobia irritans
TTTTGACACGAATCATTTGAAGGTTGGTACTACGCTATCTATGTGACAGAACGAGCCAACCTGTTAGAATGAAGTTTTGCAATTTTGCAAAAACTTCAACTCCGCCATTCCATGCATGTTTTGCCGTCCCTTTCATGGATATCCATTGTACTCTGTCTTTTCACTACTCTTTTGAGCAGCGATGAACGATCGTCGCCGTACTCTTAAAGTGATGCCTACAACAGAACGCTGTGAGTGCTTCACACTACAGCGGTCCCCGTCAGTCAGTCCACCAACGCAGGGAAATTGACACAACAATCGTTGGGACATGGACTTTATTATATGTTCAATTTCATCCTGTTATATATTATTCCATGTACTCTGCAGCGGCATGAAAAATAATCACTATTTCTTACATTATTCTAATAAGTATTTTTATTCACAATGGGCCAAAGGATTTCGATCGGATTAAGATGCGGTGATTGAGGAGGTCACTACATAACATTAATATTGTAATGCGGAATCCACGTTTTTCAATCTTTGAAGTGTGTTTTCGTTGGTTTTGGCTCATTATCCTGTTGAAACGTCCAACGTGACGACATTGCTCACCCCGCATATGGTTGCATAACATCTTCCACAATGTTTTTGTACACTCAACTATCCATTATACCATTATTCGTTCAAGCGGGCCTAACCCAATAGCCAAAAATCATCCATAGGCCATGATATTGGCCCCTTCATGCTTGACAGCCTTAACTGTAGCACTATGTAGCCTATTTCCTCTGTAGCGTGTTTCCTCCATTTTGTCAGACCTCAAATAAGAAGACTTTTGTAATTTAGGATACAATGCACAGTTATGCCACTAAATTAGATTAACTTATATTATTTTTTCTCTGACTATATTGTGTAGTTGTGCAATAGTGTGTATATTTAAATAAATTAAAAGATTGGAATATTCTAACACTACTTTTTAATCTTTCTTAGGCAAAATATTGACATTTGTATGGTAGTTGCAAATGTGTATTGTTCGAATACTGACATTATGCCATTCAAGTAATGTCACTGTTTTTATATTTGGTCTGATTAATAACATCGATATTAAAGTTCTACCATTATACCTTTATTTCATTCAAGCGGCCGACCTATTCCATAGCCAGACAAATCATCGTAGAGCCCAATAATATTGGGCCCCGTTCATGCTTGAAGCCTTAGCACTCACAAACTGTAGCACTCACGCAAAAAAAAATTAGAAATTCTTTCCCCCAAACGAAATATTTAGACAAACAAAAGTTACGTTTTCATTTGCTTTCTCTGTGGACAACGATATGTTATTTTGGTTTAAGAAAGAGTTATATTTTTTGTGATAAACGTTTTTATATTCGTTTTCCAGGATGTATAACAATTCATTATAGACTAACTTCAACAAAATTTCTTTTCTGGCTAATTGATTTTCCCTTACACATTCGTTCTCACTATCCACGGAATTTTTTATTTCGTAGTCACCTTATTTGTAATAAAATGTTAAGAAGAAAACTTATACGATTTATAAATTATTTAAGATTTTTTATTAACCTTTGGCCTGACGGAGAAATCAACCGCGGACTCAGTGCTTTATTCTGTTAGCCAATCACACTATCCCACTGAAGCGTATGTAAGGCGTATTTAGGTAATCAATAGTTACTAGAATCCTTATCCACAGTAATTCAGTATTAATCTTTTGAATTATATAGCATAGCCTTGCGGCGCCCACGAGCCGATTAAACAAATTTATTTAACAGAAAAGACCGTACATTTAGATGGCCAGCCGTGGGCGCAGTTTGTTTCGCTAACGTCCGACTTGTCATTGTCCAGGGTCGTGGTTCGATCCCTGTTTCGACTAAAGGATTTTTTTTTTTTATTCTTTTACATTTTTCCAGATGGATGGTCGAAAGATTCCGAGAAAATGTTAACAAATAAGCATTCTTACTATATTAAATATTTTACCTTTATGAACTTTAAAAATGTGTCTCTTATTTAAAGACTAAGAAGTCAGCAATAAGTCAATCTGTGTTTGAATGAACGATAGATGGATCTGTGATTTGTGGTCTTCCAAATTAACTATTTTTTTATGAATTATAATAAAAATTTTGTTACCAAATGAATTTTTGGTGAGATTAAAAGTGATTATATTTCTGTTACGCAAGCAATTCAAAAACTCTAACAAGAAGAAAAACGTTTCTTTCGGTCTACACGTTTCTTCTAAACGTTTGTTCTTTTGTCGTGTCTAGGCTATAATTGTGCCTCTCTTGTCTGCTGATAGTGTTTCCTCCATTTTGTCAAGATCAACAAAATAAGAGTCGAGTACCTTTTCGCTGATTGGATCCAGTTATCGGCCTTATTTGATGAATAAATAAAAGTTATTTTGACTTCTTTGATCTATTAGGAGATTTGTGCAAAATAGTAAATAAATTAAAAAAATGTGGAATATTGTTCTAGACGACATCTTTTTGCTATGATGGCAATATGATATTGAAATTTTTTATGTGTAGTTGCAAATGTTTGTCCGATACTGCACGATGCTATTAAAGTAATGTTAGTTTCGATATTATTGTCGGTGATTGAATAATCGATATATTAAAATGTTTTTTTCAAATAACGACAGTCTGCTATAATTTAATTTGCTTATAACTGATGGCGTTTACATATTTGCTCTTCGTTGATGTACTGTTCGACTTTTAGTTTACGACTGATGTTTATATACCGAAAATTTGACGATTTCGAACATTCTGACTAGTCAGACACGTACATTGCCATCCGTGTGCAATAGGTTAGCATGCCCGCCTTGCATTACACAAGGTCGTGGGTTCGATTCCCTGCTTCGACTCGAACACCAAAAAGTTTTTCAGCGGTGGAATTATAACGCCACCTCAGTAATCTGCGTAACATTTCTGAGGGTGTCAAAAGCTTCTCTAAAATCGTTTTTCATTGCAATGTGAACGCCGTTCGGACTGCGGCTACAAAAAGGAAGTCCCTTGTTATTAATATGGAATCGGGCAGCACTCGGTGATAAGAGAAGTTCACCAATGTGGTATCACAATGGTTATTATTCAACCGTCGAACTGAACGGACGTGTTTTCTAATAGCCGGAGTATTTCATCAATAAGTACTTATTACGAATTTCCACGTGTGGTGGACAATAATGAAACCACCATGAAGCCGAAATTTCAAAAGTCATCCAACTGCGCGTTGCTAACTTCAGGGCCCAGTGGGACGGGTAACGACTGAAGTTAATAAATTTGGCAAGCGACCAACAGTTCAGGCCCATTAGTCGACCTGTTAAGACGGTTCGACTGCGGTGACACTTGGCAAGTCGAACCTTTTTGCTAAGGTGACGACAATCAAAAGGAGGCAATCCCTCTTCGAAAGAGATTCAAAGGAACGAAGAAATCGCTTTGTTTTATCCTAAAAGAAATTAGGATCAGTCGACCCCCAAGCACAGTTTGCGGTCTAAGCAAAGCCGATTCCTTAAAATGGGCTCAAGGAATTCTTGAAAGCTGGGAAAAAGGGAAACGATCCACCGGATTTGAGCTTACCATCCTCTTTAAACGGGATCAAAGATCGTTTTGCCTCAGTTGCCAAAAGGACAGCCTTGTGATGGCTATTATATAAAGGAGCATTGGACGGTATGATTCCAAGGCAAATGGGGGGAAATTGAGAACGCGGATGTCTGCGTGTCTACCTCAGAGGCTTGCGAAAAAAAGTTTCCCGACCAAGTCCTCGACCCGGCAAGATGCTGGATGGCTATCAAAGGACGATATAAGTTTAATAGCTTTTTGCAGACCAGAGCGTCTATGGTTGACTTTCAAAGCTGCATTGATGCTAATTTGGCTGAAGTTTGGGAAGCGAGCCGCTTTGGAGTTAGTCGAAAAAAAGATCATACCGGCTAAACCTTAGAGCACGATGCATGGATACCGGCCAAACCCTCATTGATCCTGAGTCAATACTAAGAGAACTAAAAGAATGGTCAAACCCAGATCTTTCCAACCGCATTGGAAGTTGGTCGTTTGGATGAGGTGGGATGCGACCAAGACGACATTGCGGTGTTTTATATTACAACATAGAGTCCCTGCCACATCTAAGCCCAGAAACCAGGACGGCCGTAAGTTATGGCTTCAGATATCCATAGGAAAGGATACAAAAGCGATCAGCCCAAGGATTTTACCCGACTAACGGGACAAGCCTCCGGTAGAGTCGAGCAGTGAAAAAAATCTCCTAGCGAAGCGAAGGGAGACATTAAAAACCTACAGACTATGGCGGAAAATCATATTGCGGGAAGGTTTCTTACAGGCTCAAGCCACACAAAGCTGAACGCGTGATTGTTGCGAGAGTCCACCAGAGATCTGTGAAGGAGGGAGCCCTTGATGACTTCAATTTGAGCGGCCTGATGTACCGGTGGTGAAAATTGGATGGTTTACGGTTCCTCCAGATAAATTCACCATGTGTAAGGCGCTTTGTGCTGCCTTAAATGTTCTCCTGATGAAAGGAGACATAGATATAGTTCTATTCAAGAAGGCAACCATACACTCATATAAGAACAAGATCTGCTGACATTAAAAGCCACTCCGGGTTCAAACTTTGAATAATACCGCGTAACGATATAAATCGAAGCATGTTATAATTGCTAAAACGAACTAAACTTGTTTTTTGCTTCCTTCAATTGAGCAATGGCCAGATACTGTTTCGTAGCCAGTCTAGAGATATCCACATGCAAATATTGGGTATCTTCGGGTCTACATGGGAATGATAGGGATAGCCACCTGTGCCGTTAAGACCTTAGTTGAGGGAACGTCACTAAAAACCAAAGACAAAACTCATTATGGGATGCGATGCAAATGCACATCATAGTATTCTGGCGCGAAGTAGTTTGATACTAATGCAAGGGGAGAGTCGCTAATAGAAGTTTATTTGCGTACTAATCCTAGGTAGTTTGCAATAAGGGAGATTGCCACCAACCTTCGTCACCAGGAACACAGACAAGAGGTTTCTGGAACGTAACGATTGACCTCTTCCGGAACTGAATGATAAACGATATCTGAGTGCAAGCTTTTCAGGGAACTATGCTTCTCAGATCATCGCTTAGCATCAGTTTCAGATTGGTGTTCGTACTTCAAAGGACCATATTTTCCCCAAATTGTTTAGGAAAGCTGATTGGAATATGGTATAGGAATCGTTTCAATTGATGATACGGGAGTGCCGGAGACAAAATATTAGAGCACTGTGCAAGATATCGAACGCGCAGTGGAGCGATTACTAAGGACTTCAACATTTCACTGAAAGCTGCATGGCCCTAGAGGAAGCCAAGGGGAAAAATCGGCCGCCATGGTGGGACTACGGAGCTTAAGTAATATGAGAAATCCTGAGGAAGCTCTTTAACAAAAGCAAAGTCCACAAGAGCTCCGGAGGATTGGGACACTTACAAGTATGAATCTGAGAGAATATAAACGGAAGAACTGAGGAAGTCTCAACAAAACTCTTGGGATGATTACATGTAGCAGTATTGGAGAATACGTCAGAGCTTTTCAGACTAGCGGAATGGTACTAGCATTCACTAACAACCGCCTCCAGGTTCATTAAAACATCGGAGGGAATTGGACAAACGCTTCAGTGAGGAGACCGTTGGGACGTACTTTTGGACCACACTTCCCTGAAATCAGGACGGTTGAACCATTGTTCCGGCGGTGGTAACAGAGCCTCAAGCGATCATTTCTATCTGAGGAAATTGTGTCGGAATTCTAGAATTAAAATGGCTTTAAATAGCTTTGGACCATTCAAATCCCCCGGACCTGATGCAAAATTTACTCCGCGGGAGTTACAGTCCAGTGGCTGAAAGAATTATCCCCTGGTTCGAACGGTGATAATATAAACAATGGTGTAAACTTAGCATTATATTCCAGGGAAAAGTGCGAGGGGAAACAAAAAGGTCGTCTTCATACTAAAGCAGAAAAGCCTCTCACTCCGGAGTGCGAAGGATTTCCGACAATCAGCTTATCCTCATTTTTCCTACTTAAGGACCCTGGAGAGGATGATTTGGAACATGTACTTAGAACTTAGCGTGGATTCAGGTTTGGCTCTCGAAACGGACAAGCATGCTATTACTTGAAGGGCAGGTCACATGAGACCGCATTGCACGAACTGATCAGCTTTATTGAAAAGCGTGCATTCTGTCAAAGAATACACAATCGACTGGAAATATGTTCTTTTAGCCGTTTTACTAGACATCGAAGGGGCGTTCAATAATGTCCATCCGAGCTCGCTATTAAATGGACTGACAACTCTGAATGGTTGCATCCAGGTTATACTTAGGCTGTTAGACGAACTTCTAATGAAGAGACGTATTCAGCCGCACACTAGAGGCAAACAAACATACAAACGATGTTGAACAGAGGGCACTCCCCAAGGAGGAGTTCTATCAACCTCTTCTTGGAATGTTGCCTATATAAACAACCTTCTGGTATTCTCTAGAAAAAGAAAGGATAAAAGTCGGGCGCATAACGCAGAGGATGTGGCGCCTTAGCAGTCAGGGGAAAATATTCCCATCCACAATCAGAATATTATACAGAGAGCGCTCTCCGGATGACTGAGAAATGGGCCGAAAGATAATGAGCTTGCGTGTAAAATCAGCAAAGACAGAAATAGTCATGACTGCCCAAAGATTCGCAAAACTCCCCACGGTTTAGGCCCATTTCCTTTAGGGGGACTGAAATTCCCTTTGCGTGGTGTTGCAAAATACCTTGGCGTTATTTTGGACAGAAACGCTGAAATTTTAGGCTTAATATTGAAGAGAGGGCGAAGAAAAAGCCACGGTAGCTTTGACTTCGTGCAAAAGGCAATAGGAAAATGTGGGGACTAAGACCAAAAAATTGTGCCATTGTACCTATAACCACGGCAGTGTTAAGACCTATAATGCTATATGGTGGTTGTAGTCTGGTAGGCCGGCCACTTCAGAAACCGACTGTTTAGATAAAGTTTCAGCGTTATGGCGAGTTATGTATGCAGGCGCCATTTTAAGTAAGACAGGGAACAGACTCCCTTAATGTCATGCTACAATCTATTGCCTTTAGACATTTTGGCCAAACAGTCAGCTGCCAAACAACGCTGTGCGTTCGCGAGCTATCGCTGTGGTCGGAAAAAATGCTTACGGGTCATAGTTCGCGTCCTCAAAGTAATGCCAGATGTGCCTAACGTAGTGGATTACACCCTGGCCAACAAACCACTTTTCGACAAAAAGTTTGCAAACTTCTAATTCCCCAACAGTTGCAGGGCGTGGTGTACACAGGACCCCGGGGAATAAAAGATATATAGATTCTATACTGATGGCTCCAAATTGAATGGACAAGGGGGTTCGGAAGTATATTCTAAAGATCTGGAAAATTCGAATTAGCGAACAAATCATTACCTAAATCACTGTAGTTTTTTTCAGGCTGACAATATTGGCAAATAAGAGAGGTGGTGAATTGGCTGAGACAGTAATTGTTCCAACAAATATTGGCATTCAATATATAACTCAGACAGTCGAACCTGCAATAAAAATCTTGGACTCTGTGTTTCCTTAACTCAATAACGGCCATTAGACTGCCGCAAATCTCTCAACGAGATGGCTGAGCCGCAGTACAATATTCACCTAATATGGGTGCCTGGTCATGAGGGAAACATACCTTGGGAACTGTGAAAGCAGAATAGTGTTAGCACGGCTAGGAACTACCTTACAATAATTCCAGGGGGAACTAGAATCTGTTGGTTATTGCCCTCTGGCCACCTGCACAGCTCTTACTGCGTGAGAAGGCTGTTATGATGACCAATAATTTGAATGGGAAAATTGCGAAGGGTTGTTAAACGGACACCAAGCAAATTCATGGGCCCCATTTAACTTTAAACCGCACACGAGCATATTGCTAGTGTTCTGCAAGGCGTCAGATAGCACTCCTAATATCGGCTATAAACGGGTCGCTGCCTGATAGGCGAATTTGCAAAAACATATAGGCTGCGAAGTATTAATGACTTATTGTATAGCTGTCAATGACGTGTGAGGAAAAGCGAATCACATTAAACACCTCTGTGGAGCAAAGTGTCCTGCTTTTTGTGTAAGGCCCTTCGTAAGGCGAATTTTAGGAGCATTATAGCTTTAGATTACTGGCTGACCTGGGAAAACGTTAACTTAAGCAGTTTGTTAATGTTTTTGGAGGCAATCTGGTTGGTTCCACAAAAGTAAATAATAGAGAAGGTTCAGTGGCTTACAGGACTAGAAGTGCCCATATGTTAATAGGTACTTTTAGGTTAAATGTGGTAATCACAATGCGACTGAATGTCTAAGTGAGCCTGAAATTTAATCGGGCTGCCACTTTAACCTAACCTAACCTAACCATCACAATGGCCTGAATAGTCTAAGTGAGTCTAATACATCGGGCTGCCACCTAACCTAACCTACATTACCACATATATTTGGTTATGCTCATATTACTACTACAAATATAGGCAATTAAAAGGTTAACAAAAGTGGCAAGTTTAGAAAGAAGTACTGAAAATAAAGAGATGATTTGACAAGTGATGTCCGTAATCTGATCGTATATAATTTGAAATTATCCCTTCATTATTGAATAAGGATTAATCTTGTGATATCATTGTCGTACGAATGTAAGTAAAAGAAGTTGTACTACCTAGCGTTTAATATTCGCCTGGAGGATTGTGTTCTAGAATAAGATGTCTGTAATGTGTTATGTGCTTATAATTTTATTTTAATTGTTTTAATTTAATCGATATACCTCGAAGAAGAAGCAATTCAGTTGAAATTGCCGAAAATGTCAGGAAGATGAATTTAATAATACAAAAAGGAAAACTAAGAATTTTTTTTTAATGCTATATACTTTTCGTCGGAAAGGTTAATTGAAAATACGATTATTTTGACTTTTCGCATTGAATTTGAACCAACTTAACTTAATCGCAGATCCCAATACACACGGCATTATTCGTTCATCTTATTACCTTTCATTTAAATACCAAACATATATAATCGGACATCTTCTAACCCGCACATATATTGTGTTTTACGTGAAAAACCAGCCGAAAAATTTAAAAGTAACGGAATATCAGCAGCTCTAAAGTGACTTCATCAAGTGTACATTTTGAGTGTAAACTAGTGGTTATTAAAACAATTATGTGGCCTGCCTCCACTTCAAAGTTCCATTCATACCTCATCGCTACCACCAGGACTCGTAAATCGTCACTACAAACAATCGGCCAACTTGTGATGGGGAATTCATCATCAAAAAGTACAAAATGCTACATGAACGTATTTTGCCATCACTACACACAAAAAAATTTTACCGAAACAGTTTTTGTCCAATTAAAATTTTAATGAGTTTTAAAAAATATTCAATAAAAATTAATGATTCAACAAATTTTTAATTGAAACAAAATCGAATTACAAAAAATAATAGTATTAATTAATTTTTAATTGAATCAATTAACTTTTTAATCGACCTTTCAATTGAATTTTTAATTGATACTATCAGTTTCTGTAATTTGAAGACATTTCAATTAAATTAATTGATCAATTAATTTTTGTTGATTGAATCAGAAAAAATTTTTTTTGTGTACTGTTCTAAAGAGCCATTTATATTTTGTTGAAGCGCCAAGCGCCAACTAGCTTAATTATAAATTTATTTAAATAAAAACGAAAAGTAAAGTGCTGAAAACATAGTTATTATGCTTAAAATGTGAAAGGTATATGCGTAAACAATAGTATGACTTGACACAAATGGAATAAGTGATTCTTCATTCAGATATTTTTCCAACACGCTGCATTAGACGCTGCCAACATGTAACTTGTTACCGTGTGAATCCACATCAATCTTTTTATTAATTGAAAAAAGTTATGTTAAAATGTTGATGAGATAGGTTAGGTAGTTATGTGGCAGCCCGATGTAAATCCAGTCTCACTTAGACTATTCAGTCCATTGTGATACCACAGTGAGTGAACTTCTCTCTTATCACTGAGTGCTGCCCGATTCCATGCTAGCTCAATGACAAGGGACCTCCTTTTTATAGCCGAGTTCGAACGGCTTCCACATTGCAGGTGAAACCACTTAGAGAAGCTTGAACCCTCAGAAATGTCACCCGCCATTACTGAGGTGGGATAATCCACCGCTGAAAAAAACTTTTTGGTGTTCGGTTCGTAGCAGGAAACGAACCACGATCTTGTGTATGCAAGCGCGGCATGCTAACCCATGCACCACCGGTGATTAAACGGACAAAATGTTTTCGGACGTGTGGGGATTCTCCGTATAAATGGACTACGAAAAGAATGGCAAAATTCCTAAAATGACAAACACCAAATACTTACCAACAATATAATCCCGCAATAAAACAACACAAATACATAATCATGATTTTTTTTAATTTCCCGGCTTGCATCGTGAATTAAAGCTTTTAAATGTGATTGCTTTGGCCGGCTTGACATATACGGTCTGTTTCGTAATACTTTTATCCAGCAAATCCACATTTTCATAGGGTTTGGCGTATAAAAAATCTCTTGTTAAAAACCGCCGATCTACCCCCATGTGGGTCAACTTATAAATAGTTGCGACTTTGTTGCCCCAAATGTTTTTTAATGTTTTAAAGTTATTCAATGTGTACCAATTTGGCACTATTTGCGGCTTTAGTGCCGACAGTAATTCTACTTTCAAATAGGGGACTTGAAGTGGAAAATTTAATTTAAAAATTTTTTATTCGGGATCAGCAGGGAAAAAATTTCAGCCAGCAAAAAAAAACTACAATCTCTCTGGGTCTTTGG
>PGFW01025982.1:12243-27008 GCA_003123925.1 Haematobia irritans
CAAAAACGAGAAAAATTACATGATTAATATCTTTCAGTGGAAAATGTAATGATGTTTGTAAAACAATAATAAAGAGGAAAACATGGTTTAAAGAAAAAAAAAACGAAAAATCAAAGTATATTAAAAAAAAACACACACACATATTTGCAATTTTAATAGATTTTTCCTAGGAATTATTCTTGGCAGCAAAAAAACACTAAGTATGTTGTCTGTCTGTCTGTATGTTCTATAAGGTATGCATTTTGTAATTAGTCCATCTAAGCAGCACCAAGGCCAGAAAAAATCCAACTGAAAACTGTTAAAAAAAAATCTTCATCTTCCAAGTATTTTCGATGGTTTGGGAGTACCCCCAGCCATTGTGTCTAGTTCCGAGAATTGCGGATATTGTTCTGGTTTTCGCTATTGTTTTTTTGTGTTTCTCATTTTTTTTTTGCCTGCTTTATGTAGAAGAATTGTGTGGTGAAAGATGTATTTCTTTATTTTTTGCTAATATCAGGAAATGATAAAATGTTTGCTGAGCAAGACTAGGGTTGTAAGTTTACGAATTATTTGAAAATTTGAACACAAAAGTTTATTTAAGCCATTTTATGCAGTTATGGAAAATGGCCCAAGTCTATTACTAAATAATTATTTCCTAGACTACAATATTGTATTAATGTCCCAAAGTAGTATAAAATTGGTCAACTATAAGACGACTTTAACGAGCTCTCAAGGTTAGCTACATTTTTTTCTTTATTTTTATAAATAGGTCCATAGATGCAGGTCCCCAAAATATGAAAATTCGTAAACAGGTGAACGGATATTCAGAGTACTTATTATTATATCTCACATTATAATTAGAAAAATGTATCAACAAGTATTAACTTCATACTCTCAAATATAGCGCATTTATCATATATTTGGGTCGCGAGTTCCGGACCTATCTTAACACCCAATATGAAATATTTTTTTAATTTTAATTTAAATATTTATAGTTTTTATTACAGTTTTTTTATAATTTCAATTAATTTAAGTTTTACATTATCTTCAGTATGAAAATAATATCACGTATTGTAAGTTAACATCTAAAGTATCTCGAATTTGTCACAAAAGTACAAAGTTTACAACACAATATTCCCAAAGGTTCACGTTTAATTAGAAATATGGAAGACTTAGATAGATATGGCAACAATTTTTTGAGTACTTCGGGCGATATCTTCTGTATAAACTATTTTGTAATTTTAAATTGATTATTTCACTACTCATAGTAATAAATAAAGTATCGAAGGTCGCTAAGTAAAAAATAAAGTTCAAAAAATAATTACGCATGTCCCCAAAAGTCGATTTTCAAAAATAATTTACCTATGTCCCCAAAGTCGTTTTCAAAAATTGATCATATATACGTCCGCAAGAAGTGGCTATGAAAGACGACAACTGGCTAACCTGATCTAGAGATAGAGCAATAGATTTTGTTTAAGTTCAATATATTGTAAAAAAACCAAATGCACTCATATATTTTTATATAGCCGATAAGTCCCCAAACTACAACAATTATGTTCCCCAAACGTTATTCTTCGAAATCGGAGTATCCAATAATATGCAACAATTTTTTTTATATTTTCTACATAGGTTTTGCAACTTAGTGTAAAAACTTGGTCATTATGATATAATATATATTTACAATACAGTGAGTGGCTATTCCTTAAATATGCGAGGTTTTAGGGGCTTTATTATTTGTTCGGTTTTTTCTAGTGGAGAAAAAATCAATAATCCGAAAACCAGAGATAAGTTCATCGAACCGTTACGAAAATATGTATGAAATATTGTTTGTTTATTTTTAAATGAACAACATATGCTAGCTTAGGTTCCCCAATCGGTCCCCTTCAAATTATTTCCATCAATTTTTATTATTCATAACTAATTTTGTAAAAGTTTTTAAGACCTAATTCTTTGATAAAATAACTATTACCTAAAATAATACCTCTGAAATATTCCACAATATATGCAATACTTTACAGGGCATAAATAATATTCGAAACAATTAGTCCCAATACTATACTGAAAATATTGCCCAAATATATTCTTTGGAGATATTTGTTACTAAACTTATTCCCTACAACTAATATCTCTGTTTGGTTGGATTTGCCAATTTTTGTTCTGCACTTAAAGTTTAGGGCATAATATTTGAAGTTGTAATTGTGATAAAATTATCTTCAACCCTTTCCTTTCTAGAAATTTTGTGATTAGGCTTTTGGCATACACTTGTTGCTATAAAGCACCATTGGTTTTTGTGTGTTTTTTTTTTTTTATTTCTGTTTGTGGGGAACTTCCTTATTTGTCCATCCAACCAAATCGCCGGAAGTTGATGTTTTTTACAGACATATATTCAAAAGACACAATTGCTATAACAAACCCATTGATATAACAAAAAAGAAAAACATATAATATTTCATTTTGGAGGGAGCATGACTAGTGTTTTTTTTGTGTGACTCTACAGAGATATGAAAACCACAAAATATCAACTAATCTGTTACTGAAGTGGAAATGAGCTGGCCAAAATTAACAGGGTGATTTCCATAATGTTAATGATAACTTTCAAAATATCAATATGTTTTCCATAAAAGTTGTATTATTAAGACAAATTCCACATACTATGCAAAGACGCCTATATAAATAATGTAGCAGGTTTGTTATTTAACTCCCAAAGCTATATTTATTTTATTATAAAGAAATAGTATATTCCACAAAGAATGTCGTATTTAAAATCAATGCCTCAACGTTATGAACAATTCATTGGAAGGTCTATAAAAGATGGATCTATAGATTCCTAATAAATAAATAAATTAATGAACATATTAAGTTCATATAATAGTTACAAATAGATTTAGCTTTGAAATGTATTCTTATGCCGCTTGTGCCCAAAATCATAAGACATTTCATATTAATTAATTTTAATATCTATTTTTTTACTGAAAATTGTCTCAAAATATCATGTTTAAAGTTAAAGTAACGCCGCTCCTGACATTTGATCCAATTTATTTGCAGTTTTGCGTCCTGTTGTATATTGATATAATTATAATGTCCCCGAGAATCATTTTAATTGTCCCAAAGTAAAGTGTATATGTAAATCGCTTAAAATATGCAGCATTATACTAAAACTTTAAATAAATATCTAAAATAAAAATACTAATTAACAATAAAAATAAATTACACATCCTAATCCAAAAATTTGTTTATACCAAATATTCCACAAATTTTATTTTTTTATAGGATTTTTTGTTTCAATTGAAATTATTGTTTATAAAATCTGTAGAATCTAGAAAATGTATTGACAATTTTTAATTTTTTAGAAAAATTTCTTCAAAATGTCTTTAGTCATAACATAATTAGATTTTCTTAAATAATAACATGACTTATTTTAGTTTTGCAAACTTTTTTATCAAAATTGCCAAAATAATTCTTAATAGTAATCAAAACAAGACATTTACAGTAAGTATGTAAATCCATAAATCTATGAGCAATTATTAGTGCGTAGTCATTGTTTTAATATAATTATAAAAATTCATTATTTGTTTATTTCCAAAGTATTTCATATTCGCAAGATGTCCCGCCAAATAATTTTGATAAATTATCCTCCAAAACTTTAGCAAGTATACGTTAACAAGACTTATGATATTCATTAAATACATACATATTTGTCGTATACTAGTTATGTATCATACATTTACACTTTGATTTATTCAAGACTTAAATTTGTATGAATTTTTTTTATTCGCAAATTGTTCCCAGAATAATTTAATATTATCTCAAAGTTTTAGAATGGCAAGTTACGTAAAAAATTTAAGTTGTCTTTGTTTAAAGGTGAACATACAGTTTATTTGTCGTATAACTAAACAATTACATTTGTTTTATTTCCAAGAACTTACAATTTTGGATACTAGAATTTTTTTTTTCGCAAAAAATGTGCCCAAAATTAATAAGCCAAGGCAATTTAGCAGTGGTATGTAAACCTTAAAGTATTGCCAAACTATTATTGGTTTCGTAGGCACTTTATTATTATTTATTTTATTTAAATTTTTTTTGTTGAACATTAATTTTTTATTTTTATTTTCAAGAACTTGACATTTTTATTAAATGTTTTTTTGCAAAATTTTTAAATTTTCCAAAAAAATTTAATTTGGATAAGAAATTGGCGAGAAAATTCTCACAATAGAGTAAAATTTTCATGATTTTCACTTACGTCATATAAAATATATAATTATTTGGCATATTATATTATTAATTGGTGATACATAAAAATTCACATTGTTTATATTTCAAGAACTTTTAATGTTCTCTTTAGATTCTTTTTGGAAATGTCCCCAAAATAATAAGCAGGCATTTAAGAGTGCGGTATATAAAAACCTTAAAGTAGCAAACTATAATTGGTTCGATAGAAATTTAATAATTATATTCAACTTTTATTTTATTTTTTTATTAGTATTTTTATTTTATATTTTCAATACTTAAATTTTTTATAATTTTTTTTGGCTTGCAATATTTTTAGTTGTCCAAAAAAATTTTTTAATTGAAAGAAATTGATCAAGAAAAATTCTCAAGAGCAAAATTTTTCAATTTTCACTTAAATCATAATATCTCTAGATTATTTTTGTCAAATACTTTTTGGGTCACACCTGACCCATGATTCGATATTATGAAATATTGGCTATCAAAACTGAACACCAAGAAACATCCCGCGAATTAAAGTAATTTATCCTTAATATTTCATGTTGTTATTTCTTATGCTTATTCGTCCTTTATAATGTAACGAAGAAGGGGTTTGAGGGTCGAGGTCTAACTTCCGTCCCAGAGCTATAGATAAAGTTCATTTGTATTCATTTGGTTGTGTCGCGCGCGGTCTTGTTGGTGTTCTAGCGCTCATCTCGGGTGAAAGTGATTGAGAGATAGCTTTAGTATTTTTGAGGACATTTCGATTTAAGATCTAAACAGCTTGCACTTCACAGTGAAGACAGATACGACATTTGATTGAAGAGGTCTTTCTGAGTTGGGGTGGTCGTCGGTCAATGCAATTGGCCATATGTTGGGGCGATTTTGAATATATGTAGTCCATTGCGTTTTATTGAATGGAGAGATTAGCGATGGACAGAGAAATTTCTTTCACGATTTTACCATGTGGCAAGTTAGAAAGAACATAAAAATTATTGATTTTAACAAAGTTTAATGTTGTCTTCAGGTTTTCTGATTTTTTTTTTTTTATATTCCTTCAATCCTGCGTAACAGGCTTGCTAGTTTGCTTTCGAAAATTAGGAGAACATTAAAAACTGAAACATAATTTTCCCATTGCATTTTCTATTCTTTCATTAATGATTTTTCTACCGTTGTTGCTTTGGTTACTGGTTATTTTTTATGAATGGGAACGTGATTTACTCGATTACATGTTCATTCAACGTATTGTGGCTGTAACTTCCTCTCTTGCTTCGCTTTTTCTGATTGCGCTGAACAACAATTGTCACTTGTTCCGTTCGACCAGAATCCAATCCATTCCAATACCATAGAACCGCACACAACCAAACCATAGGATTTTCAGGGCATAATATAACCCATGGTGTTAAATAATGGATGTGTTTTATTGATTGAGTCAACAAGCACTTGGTTGTTTTGTGGGGCATGTCTGTGGGCTATCTGGGGTCTATGTGGCTGCGGAGTAATATCGATCCGAATAATAATTCAGTCCTAAACGCGAACCAACAAAGTGTTTAACAAAAGGACACAGCATACAATTGGGATAGAAATAAGTGGTTCAATTGTTTGCAGCTGATGTCTAGGAGATTGGCAAATATTGCAGGGGTAGCGTATTGGGAAAGTACTTTGAATAATGCAATTGCTAAATTGGAAGGAAAGTTTTCTATGGTTATTGTTACATAATTCACCTTGCAATTGCCAATATTTACTTATGTATAGCTTTTAAATATTCAATGTCATATTAGTTTAATATCATGTGTATTTATTTTTATTTAATTTAAAGTTTTAAATTCGAATTGTGAGGTTGAAGTTGAATTGAATTTTAAATTTAAGTTTAATTTGAATTGAATTGAATAATTGGAAAGATTTGAATTTATGAAAATATGAAATTGAAGTGAAATTTGAATTGAAATTTGGATTGAATTGAAAATGATTGAATTGAAGTTGACTGTTTGGAATTGAATTGAATGTTATTTAATTTCCTCTTTACATTTCTTTAACTTTACATTTTAATTTAATTTAATTTAATTCAATTATAATTTATTTCAACTTGAACTTTAACTTTCAACTTTACATTTCAATGTTATTTAACTTTCAATCTTAATACTTATTTATTAATTTACTTTATTTAATTTAATCTTAATTTAATCTTAACTTTAACTTTAACTTATAATTTACATTTAACTCTTAAATTTACAAATTTTATTTAATTTAATTTAATTTCAATTCCTATTCTACTTTAATTTAATTTAATCTCTCTCTCTCTCTCTCTTCTCTCTCTCTTAATTTAATATTTTAAATTAATTTATTTAATTTAAGTTTATTAATAATTATTTTAATTTATTAATTTAATTAATTTAATTTATTTAATTTATTTAATTCTAATTTAATTTAATTTAATTTAATTTAATTTATATTAATTTAATTTAATTTATTTTAATTTAACTTTAATTTAATTTCAATTAATTTCATTTAATTTAATTTAAATTTTAATGTAATTTATTTAATTTAACTTTATTATAAGGTTTTAATTTATTTTATTTAATTTAATGTAATGTTAAATTTAATTTTAATTTACTCTTATTTAATTTATTCAATTTAATTTAATTTTAATTTAATTTTAATTAATTTAGATTAATTAATATTTAATTTAATTTTATTTTATTTAATTTACATTTAATTTTATTTAATTTAATTTAACATTTATTTAATTTAATTTAATTTAATTTTAATTTAATTAATTTTAATTTAATTTAATTTTAATTTAATTTAAGATTTATTGTTTATTTAATTTAATGTTAATTTAATTTAATTTAATTTTAATTTAGATTTAATTTAATTTAATCTTAATTTTAATTTAATTTAATTATTTAATTTAATTTTAATTTTAATCTTAATTTATTTAACTTTATTTAATTTAATTTAATTTAATTTAATTAATTTATTTTAATTTAATTTAATTTAATTAATTTAATTTTAATTTTAATTCTAATTGTAATTTATATTTAATTTATTTAGATTTTAATTAATTTAATTTAATTTAATTTATTTAATTTATTTAATTTAATTTTATTTATTTAAACGTTTAATTTTTAATTTAACTTTAATTTAATTTAAGTTTAATTTATTTTATTTATTTAATGTTAATTTAACTCTTAATTTAATTTAATTTAATTTAATTTAATTTTAATTTCTAATTTAATTATTTAATTTTAATTTATTTATTTAATTATTTACTTTATTTTAATTTAATTTAATTTAATTTAATTTAATTTAATTAATTTAATTTAAATTTATTTAATTTAATTTATTTAAGTTTAATTTAATTTATTTAATTTAATTTAATTTATTTAATTTTAATTTAATTTACTTTAATCTTAATGTTAATTTAATTTTAGATTTAATATTATTTAATTTATTTTATTTTACATTATAATTAATTTAATTAATTTAATTTAATTTAATTTAATTTAATTTATTTAATTTTAATTTAACTTTAATTTAATTTAATTTAATTTATTTTAATTTAGAATTTAATTTAATTTAATTTATTTAATTTAATTTAATTTAATTTAGATTTAATTTAATTTTAATATTTCTAATTTAATTTAATTTAAATTTAATTTAATTTAATTTAGATCTTAATTTAATTTATTTAATTTATCTAATTTAATTTATTTAATTTAATTATAACTTTAATTTTAATTCTAATTTTAATTTATATTTAATTTAATTTTAATTTAATTTATTTTGAGAGTTTATTAAATTTAATTTATTTAATTTAATTTAATTTTAATTTAATTTATTTAATTTAATTTAATTTAATCAATTTAATTTAATTTAATGTTAATTTCTTTAATTTAATTTAATTTAATTTAATTTAGACTTTAATTTCATTTAATTATTCTAATATTAATTTTAATTTAATTTAATTTAATTTATTTTAATTTAATTATTTAATTTAATAATTTAATTTAATTTATTTTTATTTAATTTAATTTAATTTAATTTATTTTATTTAATTTAATTTAATTTATTTAATTTGAATTTTAATTTAATTTAATTTAATTGAATTTTAATTTACATTTACATTTAATTTATTTAATTTAATTTATTTTATTAATTTAATTTAATTTAATTTAATTTAATTAATTTACATTTAATTTTATTTATTAATTTAATTTATTTTAATTTTAATTTAATTTAATTTATTTTAATTTAATTTAATTTATTTAATTTATTTAATTTATTTAATTTAATTTAATTATTTAATTTATTTAATTTATTTAATTTAATTTAATTTATTTAATTTAATTTAATTTAACTTTAACTTTAGATTTAATTTAATTTTAATTATATTTTAATTTATTTTAATTTAATTTATATTTATACTTTAATTTAAGATTTAATTTATTTAGATTTAATTTTAATTTAATTTATATTTAATTTAATTTTAATTTAATTTAATTTAATTTAATTTATTTAATTTAATTTAATTTAATTCTAATTTAATTTAATTTATTTAATTTAATTTAATTAATTTAATTTAATTTACATTTAATTTAATTTAATTTAATTTAATTTAATTTCCATTTAAATTTAAATTTAATTTAATTTAATTTATTTAATTTAATTTTAATTTAGATTTAATTTAATTTATTTAATTTAATTTAATTTAATTTACTTTAATTTATTATTTAATTTAATTTTAATTTAATTTATTTATTTAATTTAACTTTTAACTTTAATTAATTTAATTTAATTTAATTTACTTTAGTTTCAATTTAATTTATTTCATTTAATTTAATTTAATCTTAATTTATTTAATTTAATTTAATTTAAATTTAATTTAATTTAATTTAATTTAATTTATTTAATTGTTAATTTAATTTTAATTTTTAACTTTAATTAATTTAATTTAATTTTTAATTTATATTTATTTAATTTAATTTAATTTAATTGTAATTTTTAATTTATTTAATTTAATTTAATTTAATTTCATTGTTAATGTTGATTTACATACTAATTTAATTTTTTAATTTAATTTAATTTAATTTATAATTTAATTTAATTTAATTTAATTTAACTTTAATTTAATTTAATTTATTTTAATTTAATTTAATTTAATTTATTTATTTAATTTAAGTTTATTCTTAATTTAATTTATTTAATTTATTTAAGTTTAATTTTAATTTAATTTAATTTAATTTAATTTTAATTTAATTTAATTTAATTTTATTTATTTAATTTAATTTATAATTTAATTTAATTTAAATTTCATTTTAAAATTCAATTTTCAATTTATTAACATAAGTCCAGCAATCTGTTTCATCTTATCTGTTCTGTAGCATTTGGGCACTCTGTCACTCTGTCTACATGCTATCGATACCTACATTTACCGCACTCTCCCACAGCTCCTCTATCAATTGTCTGTTAGTGATATACTTTATGCTCTTGATCTTACGTTTAACGGTAATATATATGCCGTCGCGCATTTCTGTATACTTATGGATTGCGTTATTTTTTCATTCTCACTTCGTTTTTAAATGTTCTTGTAGATGAATTCATACATGTCCCAATTGAAAATCCTATTCTACCAATCCTTAATTGTATTTCCTTCAATGAATTTCTACAAATTCATGAATAAGATTTCTTTGGTTTTGCTTATTCCAGTTCAGATTGATGACAGTTTTATTTATTTTGTAATAATTTCGATTTTGCGGTGATGCAAACGGAAGAAAGTTACTAGTCTGACGCCTTCTCTCTCTCTCTCGTCTCTGTCTTTTAGTGGTTATTGTCCCTACTCAATTTGTTAAATTGTTACTTTAGCGGGCAATATGGTTTTTGTTGTTGCTTGATGCACTTTTGCCGCGTTAATAATTAATTCTGGGATGAGTATAGTCACTACTCCTTACAGGGTTACGTAGTCCGCATGTTTACATACTTAAAAGACGATACCAAAAACACATTGGTAAAGTCATAATTTTAGCTTTTTTTCTGTAACCTTAATTTAATATTATTTTTTTAAGTTTCTTCCGGTCAGACCTTAAGAGTTAGGCAAGAGGGGTAAAGTTAAGGCGTGGTATATGCACTTGTTAGAGTTTTTTTGTTTCATAGTTGAAAATCTCAGGTAGAGTTTTGCCAATAGACTTCCATAAATGAATGCCAGAACAACATAGATGAGAATTTGTAATGGCTCATAACTCGAGAAGTTTCGCATGTCATCGATCATATTTGAAAGTTCTGACAAATGAAAATACAACAATTTTATGAGTTTGTTGTATTTATAAAGTTTTTCGGGTGTAATCAGGAGAAGAATACAGGTTTTGTTCTAATTTCTATAATTTAAAGTATGTTCTGGTGTAATAGGGAAGAATATAGTTCTTGTTTTAATTTTCTATAATTTTTTCGTGGGGTGGAGAAATTATCAATTTTTCATGTAGAAGTATCGAAAACTGGCTTAATGAAAATATTATTCTCGGAAAGCACAATTTTAAATAAACGAAATTCCCCTTTCTTGTAAAGTATTTTGGTATTTAAGAGCACAATAACCCCGATTTTGTATTAGCAGGGGAGACTCTATTGTCTGCTGGTATGTTTTATTTGCTTAAAACAAAGTATTTTATCAGCAAAAGAAAATTCCGTTTGTCTAACAGTTTTCGCAAGTAGTTTTTTGCGGGTTGTTTTTTAAACAAACATTACAATTTCATCGCGGATATGACGACACTATTTTTGAAACGCGTATAACCATAGTATTTACAAAAAAATTGGAAAACAGATGACTCTCTAATGCGTTTAGAATATCTGTAGGTTCTGGTATGTTCATTTAAAATTGAAACGTTATATTTAGAACTTTTAATCATTTCGATGACATATTTTCAGCCATAGAGGAATATTAAGAAGAAAGAATAACAATGGGACCGTTTTGTTAAAAAACAACGCCTCGTACTGGGTACAAATTTGTTATTTGTTTCGTAGACGAAGAAAGAGTTTTTCTTTTTGTGGAGAGTAATGGGACAATTATAGTTTTCTTTTATCTATTTTGAAAGAAACATCAAAACAGAATCCGAGTCAATTGGGGTACAACATTTTCTCATAACATTGATGCATTTATTTGTCCTTAAAGAGAATACTTTATAACCAAAGGGAATTTTCTGGTTGTGTCTTCCTTCTCTGGTAGGAAAGATTTTTTTTGTGATGTACATGAGCGACAGTCGAAGTTTAGAGCTTTCCCGTGCGGCTCTTAATATACAAAGAAATATTAACAATTCTTAATTAACCTTATAGTTGACTGTTATCATGTCCGTGGGTTTCCCTATGAGTATTGAACAGTCCCTGTGCCCTGGGGTACTTTATTTTAGATACATTATTTCTTTTGTAAAAACTAAAGACAATTTATAAACTTTGAATATTGATTTTCTAACGGGGAAATTCGATTTGCGGAATGGTTTATGGTAAAAAATACTAATGGACTGTAACACGATACTTAAACAGGCTGTTAACAACCACGGATGTGTTGTAAGATTCAGTGTTCCCAGTAATTTTTCCGGCTTTCTTCCCAAATTAGGAGTCTTATGTGAAAAATTGCCGACATAATAATAAAAGTTTTTCAATTTATAACAGGATGCGCTGATAAGTCCCCGGTTCTGACACATTAGGGGATGGCCATCGACTAGCATATTAATTTTTATATTTAACCAATCTTTCAAATGATTTCGTGGTCACAATTTGACGTCTGTAAAGTCCAAGATTATTTTGTGAGTAGAGCGTCTTTTTGTGAAGCAACTTTTGTTATTCGTGAAAAAAATTTGGAAAAAAAAGAAATTTGGTAGTGTTTTTGTCAAAATACTGTTCTTCTGAATCGGGAAAAGAGTACGGTGAAGCAAAAACTTGGCTTTTGCTCACTGTTTTAGATAAATATTCGTTTTCATTATGTTCCGATATACAAATGGTTGGTTTCGGGGCCACCGATTTTAAACCACCATATATCTTAAGTGCGAACATGTAATGTTCCTGAACCTAACACTTCAAATGTCTTGGGCACTCTATGTTAATATGTTTAGAACAGTATATTATGTTTGGGCCATGAGATTGTTTCATAAAAATCTATGTGTGAATTACAAATCCTACATATATAATTTCCAAATTTGCGAGACTAAAACATACACTTATGTTGTGATATTTTTAGTTACAAAGCCGACACGAGAGAGTATAAGACGGAGAGAATAGAGATTGCAAAATCCGGTGAGGATGTTGCACGAAAGATTTATCAAGTAGTAACACAGCGAAAGGAGAAAGACAATTGTTCTGTGGAAACCGCTGGTGATGTTGGTTTGCGGAAAACTGTTTTATTGGATAGGCCACAAAATTTGATAATGTTTCAAGTCTAATATTTATTTTAATTTGAATAAAAGAGAAATATACATTTCTGACCAGGCCGGCAAACGATGAAACTAGGCGCATTTTATAAAATACAAACAGCTTGATTGTTTTCGCCTTAGAGGAGCAGTCGTTTTTATGATGATCGTCGTGGAATGGTGTATAGTTTTGCATTTTTTGGCATTACTTTTTTCTTGCGTGTCGTTAAAAAGAAATCGGGGTCTTCATGAGAAAATAACGAAAGGGCACCTATAAGCTCTTTTAGAGTTGGGATGGTAAGTTAAATGGAAATAAGGAGGAAATAGTTGAAAAACATTACACAGTTAAAAGGTGTAAAAAAACAGAAGAGGTTTAGTTTGCTCTTCTATTATAAAAGTAGTCACGAGGGAGTTGACGGACCACCGTCAAATATTAAACCAAGGGCATTAAGTTCGACTTTTACAGCTAAACAATTTAAAAAAGTTTATTTTTCTTTAAACACTGAATTATTAAAGAAAAAATAAAAGAGCGAATTTAGGAAAGCGATGGTTGTTAAATGCTAGCTTAAAGACCTGTTCAACTCCTAAATAAACATTTATGTTCTATCAGTTATTAAAATACTATGTAATGTATGTTCTATATTTCGATCTCACGTTTTCTTTTGGTTTCGATGTTTTCTTTTAAGTTCCTTCCACTTTTTAAGAGTTTTGTACCAACAAACAGTTTTTATTACAAAAGATTGTAGTTTTTAGCAGACATAAAAAAAATATTATTTTATCCAAAATCAGTTCAATTTCGTTTAATATCAAGCACTGTTAGCCTGTACTATAAATTCTTTAAATAACGCCACATTTCCGATGTTTCATTTCTTAAAAATTTAATATAGTATACAATATAAATGATGTAAATTAAAAAACAAAACCTACAAAAGAATTTTAATGTGTCCTAGGTCGGAGCAGGAGCATTGAACCCACGACGCCTTTGCATTGCAAGGCCAGGACATATGCAACCCCACTGCTCCACCGTGGCCCCAAACCAAGTGTTCTGTTTTCTATTGCATTACATAATGCTATATGTTTGCCATGGGCCTCCGTAGGGCACGCTGACCAAACCCTATGGCCCTATTATAAATGATAACTTAAAACGATAATTAGTCTACCTTGGTGACATATAGACAGCTACGTGTAGCAGTGAGTGATAGCTGTGTATGGCTTACCAAAACTGTATGGTCCTCCCCGGTCGATTCCTCGTGCAGGCGGAAAGGTAAAATTTTAAAAAATTTATACAAAGTGAAATCTAATTTACGTTCCAACCAATTATTTTGTATCTACCAGAGAAAGGTGAATATACTAAAACAATTCGTGGGAAGTAAAATTCACGAGTATGTTTAAGGGAGATGAAAGACGAAAATTCGACAAGGCAAGTAATGATGTTTGTAAAACAATAATAAAGAGGAAAACATGGTTTAAAGAAAAAAAAAACGAAAAATCAAAGTATATTAAAAAAAAACACACACACATATTTGCAATTTTAATAGATTTTTCCTAGGAATTATTCTGGGCAGCAAAAAAACACTAAGTATGTATGTCTGTCTGTCTGTATGTTCTATCCAAGGGTATGCATTTGTAATTAGTCCACTAAGCAGCACAAAGGCCAGAAAAAATCCAACTGAAAACTGTTAAAAAAAAAATCTTCATCTCCAAGTATTTATCGATGGTTGGGAGTACCCCCAGCCATTGTGTCTAGTTCCGAGAATTGCGGATATTGTTCTGGTTTTCGCTATTGCTTTTTTGTGTTTCGCATTTTTTTTTTGCCTGCTTTATTGAAGAGAATTGTGTGGTGAAGATGTATTTCTTTATTTTTTGCTAATATCAGGAAATGAATAAAATGTTTGCTGAGCAAGACTAGGGTTGTAAGTTTACGAATTATTTGAAAATTTGAACACAAAAAGTTTATTAAGCCATTTTATGCAGTTATGGAAAATGTCCCCAAAGTCTATTACTAAAATAATTATTTCCTAGAACTACAATATTGTATTAATGTCCCCCAAAAGTAAGTATAATTGGTCAACTAAAGACGAACTTTAACAGCCTACCTCAAGGTAAGCTACATTTTTTTCTTATTTTTTATAAATAGGTCCATAGATGCAGGTCCCCAAAATATGAAAATTCGTAAACGGTGAACGG
>PGFW01025986.1:40588-56742 GCA_003123925.1 Haematobia irritans
GGAAGCCACCGGGTGGTGCAATTGTTAGCATGCCCGCCTTGCATACAGGGTCGTGGGTTCAAACCCAGTTTCGACCCAACACCAAAAACGTTTATCAGCGGTGGATTATTCCACGCTCAATAATGCTGGCGACATTGTTAGCGTTTCAAAGCTTCTCTTAAGTGGTTTCACTGCAATGTAGAACGCCGTTCGACTCGGCTATAAAAAAGAGATCCCTAGTCAATGATCTATAACATCAGAATCGGGCAGCACTCAGTGATAAGAGAGAAGTTTCACCACTGTGATATCACATGGACTGAATAGCCTATGTAAGCCTTATCGGGCTGCCACTATACCTAATTTAATCCACTACGACCTCAAAACTCTTACTGAGTGTGTATTCCTCTCCAACTACACATATATCCTTTAGGAATAAAAATTTAGATAACAATTTCTATAGAAATAAAAGTTTTCTATAGAAATACAATTTCGGACATTTTAAAATTTACTCATAAAAATAATAATTTAGATAAAAAAGTTTATATAGATAATATAAATTTTAAACAAAAATTTTCTATCAGAAATAAAAATTTTGACCAAAATTTTCCTATAGAAGATAAAATTTTTGACAGAATTTTCTAAAGAAACTAAAAATTTTGAAAAAATTTTATATAGAAATAAAATTTTGACAGAATTTTCTATAGAAATAAAATTTTGACAAAATTTTCTATAGAAATAAAATTTTGACAAAATTTTCTTTAAAAATAAAATTTTGACAAAATTTTCTATAGAAATAAAATTTGGATAAAATTTTCTATAGAAATAAAATTTTGACAAAATTTTCTATAGAAATAAAATTTTGACAAAATTTTCTATAGAAATAAAATTTGACAAAATTTTCTAAAGAAATAAAATTTTGACAAAATTTTCTAAAGAAATAAAATTTTGACAAAATTTTCTAAAGAAATAAAATTTTGACAAAATTTTCTAAAGAAATAAAATGTTGACACAATTTTCTAAAGAAAATAGAAATAAAATATCTATTTTTATAAAATATTTCGACGAAATATTTTATAAAAATAAAGTTTAGACAAACCTTTCTATAAAAATAAAATTTTGATAAAATTTTATACAGAAATAAAATTTCGACAAATTTTTCTATAGGAATAGAATTCCGACAAAATTTTTTATAGAAAAATAAAAAGGGTTGATTCTTTTGAGGTTAGGATTTTCCATGGGCATTAGTATTTGGACAGATCACGTGGGATTTCAGACATAGGTGTCAAAGAGAAAGATGCTTCAGTTATGCTTTGACATTTCATCAATGATAGACTTACTAACGAGCAACGCCTTGCAAATCATTGAATTTTAATTACCAAAAATCAGTGGTCGTTCGAATGTGTGTTTCGCAGCTTTACGTCCGATTTATGGTCTACATAATGACCAAAGTGAAGCAAACAATTAATGCGAAATTGTGACCAAGTTTTCGCACTCATTTAATTTATTGGACATTAAACCAACCACCACGAATGCGTACAATGCGTAACAGAAGAGAATAATTGCGTCCTGTTTCTGAGAGTGTTGCTGAAGGACCGTGAAATGTCGATTCGTCGCCGTGCGCAGCAATTTGGTTTGTGTATTCGACCACATGGAAAGATTTTTGTACCAAGATACTTTGTGTAAAACGAGTATATAAATACAGCTCGTGCAAGAACTGATGCCGAAGCGTCTTGCCACAGTACGTCGAATTTCAGTGAAGGGCCTAGAAAAGTTGGCAGAAAAATCCGCTTTTTATCGACTAAAATTTCGTTTGTTTCAGGCAATGAGGCCTCATTTCTGTTGAATAGGCTACGTAAAATAAGCAAATTGCCAGCAAATTTGGATGTGAAGAAGCAACCAGAAGCCGTCAAGAACTGCCCATGCACCCGAAAAATGCACTGTTTGGTGTGGTTTGTAACGCTGTGAATCATTTTGGACCGGTATTTTTTCAAAGATGCTGTTGGACGCAACGTTAAGCGGTGAATGGCGATCGCTATCGTTCGAGTGCTAACAAACTTTTTGTTGCCAAAATAATGGAAGAAACTGAACTTGGTTGACATGTGGTTTCAACAAGATGGGCGCTCATGCGCACACAGCTCGCGATTCTATTGGCCATTTTGAGGGAAAACTTCGGTTAGAATCAATCATAGCTCAAGAAATGGACGCGGTAAGTTGGCCCACCAAGATCATTGCGATTTGACGCCTTAGACTAATTTTTTTGTGGGGAACTACGGTCAAGTCTAAAGTCTACAGAAATAAGCCAGCGAACTATTCCAAGCTTTGGAAGACAACATATTCCGAAAAGAAATTCGGGCTTTCCGGCCGATAATGCTCGAAAAGTTGCCCAAAATTGCGACTTTCCGAATGGACCATCCTAAGACGGACAGCCGCGGTCAACATTTAAATGAAATTATCTTCAAAAAGTAAATGTCATGGATCCAATCTAACGTTTCAAATAAAGAACCGATGAGATATTTGCAAAATTTTAGGCGTTTTTTTTTTTTTTTAAAAAGTTATCAAGGCTCTTAAACAAATCACCCTTTTACAATTTCGGACTCAAAATTTCTCATAGAAATAAATTTTTTAAGAAAATTTTCATTAGAAATAAAATTTCGGCAAAATTGTGTAGAAATAAAAATTTTAACAAAATTTTTAGTAGAAGTAAAAATTTTGGACAACATCTTTTTTATTAGAAATAATATTTTGCGTCATAATTTTTCTTTAGAAATATAATTCAACAAATTTCTTAATAGAAATACATATTTTTGAAGACAATTTCTTAAAGAAAATAAAATTTTGAGAAAATTTTCTATAGAAATAAAGTTTTGAGAAATATTTATAGAAATAAAATTTCAAGAAAATTTGTATAGAATTAATAATTTGACATAATATTATACGAGAATAATAAAATTTTGACAAACATTTTTTATAAAATAATATTTTGTAGCAATTTCTATACAAATAAAATTTCAACAAAATTTTTTAATATGAAATACAAATTTTGAAACCAGATTTCTAAAGAAATAAAATTTCGACAAAATTTTCTATAGAAAAAAAAATTTTGAACAAAATTTTCTAAAAAAAATAACCAATTTGCCGAAAATTTTCTAAAGTAAATAATAAATTTCGACGAAATATTTTATAAAAAAAAAGTTTAGACAAACTTTTCTAATAAAAATAAAATTTAGATACAATTTATAATAGCAATAAAATTTCAGTAACAAATTTTTCTATAGGAATAAAATATTCCGACAAAATTTTTTATAGAAATAAAATTATGCTACAGCAAAATGTTTCTATAAAATTTAAGAAAATTTTTATAGAAATAAAATGTTTAAGAAAATTTTCTAAAGGAATTACAATTTGAACCAATATTTTCGACGAAATATTTATAAAAATAAAAAGGTTAGACAAACTTTTCTATAAATATAAATTTTAGATAAAATTATATATAGAAATAAAATTTCGACAAATTTTTCTATAGAAATAAAATTTTTAGAAAATTTTCTATAGAAATAAGATTTAGAGAAAATAAAATTTTAAAAAAATTTTCTATAGAAATAAAATTTTGAGAACATTTTCGATAGAAATAAAATTTTGACAAAATTTTCTATAGAAATAAAATTTCGACAAAATTTTTATAGAAATAAAATTTTGAGAAAATTTTTTTCTATAGAAATAAAATTTCGACAAAATTTTTATAGAAATACAATTTTGAGAAAATTTTCTATAGAAATAAAATTTTGAGAACATTTTCTATAGATATAAAATTTTGACAAAATGTTCTAAAGAAATAAAATTTTGAGAAAATGTTCAATAGAAATAAAAATTTGAGAATATTTGATATAATATTCTACACAAATAAAATTTTGTCAATATTTTCCAAAAATTCAATTAGGCCCTACTATCAAAGTCCATTGTATGTAAGTTCTTCCTTTTAGTAGAATTAGTAACTAAAATAACTAAAATAAAATAATAAAACATTTCTTTCGAAGAAAACCACAAATTTTTGATAAAAAAATATTTTTTTATTTGATAGATTTTTGGTAAAATTAATTTTTTTGGCATGAGTTGGGAGTATGTGGTTTTAGAATATTTCAAAATTTCAAAATTCGACGTTTTTCGTCAGTTTGTAGCCATACCCAAATGTGTCAAAGATAGCCTTTATAATAATTTTAGCTCTATCTAAAATCGTAGTCGCTCAAATATTACTCTCCCATATTGTTCAATAGACTCAGATATGTTGGTATAATTTCAACACTATCTATTGCATCACCTAAGGCCCTTTTAATTCATAACGCCCTGATATGATTCAAACTGATTACATTTAAATAATTTTTTTTCTTTGATGAAGAAACAAACCAGTTTTCCGATTAAATATGATAATTGAACATTAAGGCGCATTAACAATATCTAGGAACCCAGCTGTCTGTGTTTAAAGACTAATGATGCGAGCTCAAATTTAGACCTTTGTTTCTTTGAGACAATTTCTAAACCTGCCAAAAGAAGGCAGACGAGTTTAAATGAAATGGTATATAAAAAAAAACAAACACGAAAAATCAAATCAAAACGATTATCCCCAAAGGGGATATGTCTAAGAATTAAAAAACAAAAAATCACACAGAACCGAAAATAAAAATCCATAAAAACATATTTCGTGTCAATTCATTTTAGAGCTTCAACATCATTTTTGTTTGGAATTTCCGAGAAACTGCTTTAAAGGCATTTCATTCGTTTATTTTTGAATTATGGGGCTTGTAAATGATCTTGTTGTTGTTAAGTTTTTTATTCTTTCTTCTTGCTTTTGATATCAAAAATACTTATGTTTACCTTGCTATGTTCCGTCCCGTCCGTCCATAACATACTCTTATGTCTAGCCTTACAGCTCCGTTTTTTTTTCTAAAGACGTGGTGTCGTCGGTCAATCCACTAGTACTCGTTGTGTGTCCGTCGCCTGGAGTGTTGCGCACGGCCTGATCAGCTAACGATTCTATGCAGTACTAGATGATTTTTAACGCAACCTGGTCGGTGTTATATCCAGTTATGAGCTTACCTCAATGCCGCAGATTCATACTTCGTTTCAGTAATGAGTATGCTATATTTATTAATTTATTATAATTTTAAAATTTGATTTTAATTTTTTGATTTTATATGATTTATTATAAAAAAAATTATCAAATATAAAATAGGGTCTAACTTTTTTGCAGTGTAGATTAGGTCAAACGACTTCCCTTTTTGGACATGTACAAAAATAAAGGAAAACTAATATAGATTGTCGTCCACTCCTTATACAAGGTTTCTATTAAACATACAAAAAAATAGGCCAAAACAATTATAAAATGATGTCATGTTAAACATAGGGGATAATTTACTCAGCAACCACAAGGGGGAGAAATGGATAAACAGAGTCCCTGCTATAAAAGACAAAAACTGTGAAGTCATCTTCATTTACACTAAAAATTCCCGTGTTGTCTATTATTTAAGGGAAGGTTATCTGGAGTATGAGGTGTTATCTTTCCTTTAAAAAACTACTTCGGCAAACCTAAAAATCACAAACTAAAAATGACATAATAACATAAGCTAATGTTAGATCTTGCAAACACACCTCACATTGTAGGTATAACCCGAAAATTTGGTTATATAGTAGCTAGCATATTTTAAAAATACTTGCCAAATTTCATTAAAATTTCATAGAAATTGTGAGTTTTGCAAAAATATGAGAAAATCAAAAGGATGAAATCTTCATAGCGAAGAAATACGAATTAAATGCATTTATATCCGTTTTTACATAAAAATGCATTTTTTCCAATTACATCTATATTAACTTAAACATTTTTTTTTTAATTTTCATTCCTTGAAATTGACGGTTCAGAGAGTGTAATCCAGTTTATCTACTATAGAAAATGTTTGTCAGTGTGGTTGCATACTTTCAGGCGCGACTCGAATCCATTTAAATGCACTATGAAATGAGAATGGAAAATTGATTGTAGTGTCGGCGAATTTTGGAAATAACATTTAAAAAATAATTTTGATTAAAATGAATTAATTAAAAAATGTCACAAAAATGTAAAATAATGACATTTGGTGGCACAGCACCTTTAATTTGTCCAGAAAGGCTAAATTTAATCTACTTAATGATGTCGTTATGACGATAATCACTTCAACAAATGTGAAAAAAAATTAAAATAAAACTCCATATATAATAAAATAATTTATCTATTACTCAATGAAACGATGGTTAAATTGGCTTAGATTAAAAACTATATCCTCTTCTAAACCATATTACGAAAGCCAAACGGCGGAAATTAAAAACAAACCTAATTTTACAATCAAGTCATAAATCTCAGTTCTTCCGCAACCTACTATTTGAGTGCGATTAAGTTTTTTTTCTAATTTAGAGTTATACCTTGGGGTGCTTATATGGCAAATTTACACGCTTGCATTTAATAGTGTTGAAACACAGAATAAAATCTAAATTAACATGAAGCTGTAATTATGCTAAAATTAATTCTTGTTAGGATTTTATTAATCTACAAATGCCTAACAACAAAAATTACCTGAAGTCTTATTTGTGATATTTGTATCGAGTGTTTTGAATTTTAGTTCAAAATTACGTTTGAACACTTGGACTGAGTGTCAACAATTTCAGAATCTACTCTACTCATTTAAATTGTAAGACACGTTTTCGTAAGAAAGTCTTATCTATTATTCTCTATATATATTATTCCCTGTAAATTTATATTATATAAATAATATCATTATATTTTTATACAAACAAATCTGGCTGTGCGATTTGCCTTCAAATATATGAATAAGATTTGTTAAATAAAACGAGATTATCTAAACAAACCTAAAGAGTGAAAAACTATGGACACAAAACTTCTTATTACTATTAAATGCAGCTGATGCTTCATCATTCGTAGCAACTCGAATCAGGGTTAATTTATACGAAGATGGGTCATTTTTGTCGAGCGGGTGACCAATATTGTAATACCTTTTCGGTAATAGCGCCCTTTTTGTTATTTTACAGCATAGTATACTGGTAAATATTATCTTACATTCTGTCAGATAATAATCCCGTTATCTACTATAGAAATATTTAAACCCTTTGAGGATTGCGGATATGATTAGGACTATAAAACCAAATAATCGGAGTTTAAATTTTCAAGAAAGTTTTTCTATTGAGAATTGGGATAAAAGTGTTTGGCCTTTTTTAATTGAGATATGCCATCTTTCATTTGCGAGTACACGATTTTAAAAAATGAATCCATACGGCAGCACATGTTGGCTAAGCCACCGTGTGCAATTGTTAAGAGTGTGCCCGCCTTGCGATACACAGGTCCGTGGGTGTTCAAACCCAGTTTCGACCAGACACCAAAAATTTATCAGCGGTGGATATTCCACGCTCAATAATGCTGCGCCGACATTTGTTCAGCGTTTTTCAAAGTCTTCTTCTAGAGTGGTTTCACTGCAATGTACGAACGCCGACTTCGGACTCGGGCTATAAAAAGAATCCCTAGTCAATGCATCTTAACATTAGAATCGGGCAGCACTGCAGTGTAGAGAGAAGTTCACCACTGTGATATGCCAATGGGACTTATAAGGGCCTGATGTAAGCCTTTATCGGGCTGCCACGGTATACCTCTTAATTCAATCGCACTACGACCTCAAAACTCTTACTTGAGTGTGTATCCTCTCCAACTACAACATACTATCCCTTAGAATAAAATTTTAGATAACAATTTCATATAGAAATAAAAAGTTTTCTAATAGAATACAATTTCGACGCAAAAATTTTTCTATAAAAATAAATTTAGATAAAACAGTTTATATAGATATAAAATTTTAACAAAATTTTCTATAGAAATAAAATTTTGACAAAATTTTCTATAGAAATAAAATTTTGACAGAATTTTCTAAAGAACTAAAATTTTACAATAATTTTCTATAGAGAATAAATTTTGTTGTATCTAGTCAGGAGATTTTTTTCTAAAGAAAATAAAGATTTTGACAATAATATTCGTATATTAAATAAAATTTCTGACAACAATTCTCTTTAAAATAAATTTTGACAACAATTTTCTATAGAAGATAAAATTTGATAAAAGTTTTCTATAGGAAATAAAAAATTTTGACAAAATGTTCTATAGAAAATAAAATTTTGAACAAATTTTCTAAAGATATAAAAATTTGACAAACATTTCTAAATAATAAAATTTTGAACAAAATTTTCTAAAGAAGATGAAGATTTTGAAAAATTTTTAAAGGAAACATAAAATTTTTGACAAAATTTTCTAAATAGAAATAAAGATGTTGACCACAATTTTCTAAAGAATAATAGAATAAAATAATCTGATTTTTATAAAAAGTATTTCGACGAAATATTTTATTAAAACTAAGTTTTAGACAAACCTTTCTATAAAAAATAAAGATTTTGATAAATTTTATACAGAAATAAATTTCGACAAAATTTTTCTATAGGAATAAGAATTTCCGACAAAATTTTTTATAAGAAATAAAGGGTGATTCTTTCTGAGGTTAGGATTTTCATAGCAATTAGTATTTGACAGATCACGTGGATGTTACAGACATTATGGTGTCCAAAAGAAGAAGATGCTCAGTATGCTTTGACGATTTCATCATGAATAGACTTACTAACGAGCAACGCGCTTTGCAAATCATGAATATTTTATTACCAAAAGTTCAGTCTCTTGTTCGGTTCGAAATGTGTTTCGCCCGCTTTACGTCCGATTGTATGGTCTACATAATCGACCAAGTGACGCAAACAATTAATGCGATTGTGGACCAAGCTTTCGCACTCATTTTACTTTATTGGACATTTAAACAACACACGAATGCGTACAGTGCGTAAGAAGAGAATATTGCGTCTGTTTCTGAGGTGTTGCTGAAGACCCGTGAAATGTCGCATTTCGTCGCCGTCGCAGCAATTGGGGTTTTGTTTATTCCGACCCCACATGGAAGATTTTACGGCCAAGATCTGGTGTAAAACAGCTTATAAAATTACAGCTCGTGCAAGAACTGATGCCCGAACTGATCTGACCACAACGTCGAATTTTCGTGAATGGGCCCTAGAAAAGTTGGCATGAAAATCCGCTTTTTTATCGACAAAATTTTGCTTCAGCAAGATGACGGCTCATTTCTCCGTTGAATGGCTACGTTAATATAACAAGCCAAAAATTGCCGCATTTGGAGCTGAAGAGCAACCAGAAGCCGTTCAAGACACTGCCCATGCATCCCGAAAAATGCACTGTTTTGGTGTGTTTGGTACGCTGGTGGAATCATTGACCGTATTTTTTCAACAAGAACATTGCTGTTAGGACGCAACGTTACGGCTGAATGCCGATCGCCTTATTCGTTCGATGCTAACAAACTTTTCTGTGCCAAAAATGCGAAGAACTGAACGTTGGTTGACATGTGGTTTCAACAAGATGCGCTACATGGCCACACCAGCTCGCGATTCTATGGCCATTTGAGGGAAACTTCGGAGAACAATTCATCTCAAGAAATGTGACCGGTAAGTGTGGCCACCAAAGATCATGCGCATTTGACGCCTTAGACTATTTTTTGTGGGGCGTACCGTTGGCAAGTCTAAAGTCTACAGAAATAAGCCAGCAACTATTCCAGCTTTGGAAGACAAACAGTTCGAAGAAATTCGGCGCTATTCCGGCCGAAATGCCTCGGCAAAAGTTGCCCAAACATTTGGACTTTCGAACGTGCGAGCACCAGCGTACAAACCACACCAAACAGTGCCATTTTTACGGGGATGCGATGGCTAGTTCTGAACTGCGGATTCTGGTTGCTCTTCGACTCCCAAAATGCGGTCGAATTTTGCTTATTTACGTAGCCATTCAATTCTAGTAGATATACCTATCTGAACAAAATTTGTCGATAAAAAAGCGATTTTCTGCCAACTTTTTCTAGCGGCCCATCATCGTGTAAAATTCGCGTTCTATACGTTCGGCGATCAGTTCTGCACCGAGCTGTATTTTAACTACTGTTTTACAACCAGAGATCTTGCGTTAAAATCTCCATGTTTCGTCTCTGTAAAACTACAATACCCAATATTGCTTGCGAACGGCGACGTAATCGACATTTTCACGCCGTCTCAGCAAACACTCTCCAGAAACAGACGCAATATTTCTCTTACTGTACGCACTGTACGCCATTCGTTCTCAATGTGCCTGGGTCGTTATGTGTGGTTTACCATGCTCCAATAAAGTAAAGATGGAGATGCGAAACTTTGTTGGGTCACTAACCTAAATGCTCACTGGTCGAATGTAGACCATAAATCGGACGTATAAAGCGCGAAACACATTTCGAAGCCGAACAATTTGTCGTAATAAAATTCGAATGATGCAAGCGTTTGCTCGAGTTAGTTAAGTCTATCATGATGAAAATGTCCCACAGAAGAGGACTGAGCCATCTTTTCTCTACATCTCATCGAAATACCCACGTGATCTGTCGCATAAACTAATGGATGAAATGTCCGTAACCCTGGCAAAAGAATCACCCTTTATCTTCTTATAGAAAATTTTGTCGCGAATTCTATTCCTATAGAAAAATTTGTCATATATTATCTTTCTGTATAAAATTTTATTCAAAATTTGTATTTTTATAGAAAGGTTTGTCGCTAAACTTTATTTTTATAAAATATTTCGTCGAAATATTTTATAAAATAGATATTTTATTTCTATTTTCTTTAGAAAATTGTGTCAACATTTTATTTCTTTAGAAAATTTTGTCAAAATTTTATTTCTTTAGAGAAAATTTTGTCAAAATTTTATTTCTTTAGAAATTTGTCAAATAATTTTATTCTTAGAAAATTTTGTCAAATTTATATCTTTAGAAAATCGAAATTTTATTTCTATAGAAAATTTTTGTCAAAATTTTATTTCTATAGAAAATTTTATCAAAATTTTATTTCTATAGAAAATTTTGTCAAAATTTTATTTTTAAAGAAAATTTTGTCAAAATTTTATTTCTATAGAAAATTTTGTCAAAATTTTATTTCTTTAGAAAATTCTGTCAAAATTTTATTTCTATAGAAAATTTTGTCAAAATTTTAGTTTCTCTTAGAAAATTCTGTCAAAATTTTATTTCTATAGAAAAATTTTGTCAAAATTTTATTTCTATAGAAAATTTTGTATAAAATTTTATATATCTATATAAACTTTTATCTAAATTTTATTTTTATAGAAAATTTTGTCGAAATTGTATTTCTATAGAAAACTTTTATTTCTATAGAAATTGTTATCTAAATTTTTATTCCTAAAGGATATATGTGTAGTTGGAGAGGAATACACACTCAGTAAGAGTTTTGAGGTCGTAGTGGATTAAATTAGGTATAGTGGCAGCCCGATAAGGCTTACATAGGCTATTCAGTCCATTGTGATATCACAGTGGTGAACTTCTCTCTTATCACTGAGTGCTGCCCGATTCTATGTTAAGATCATTGACTAGGGATCTCTTTTTTATAGCCGAGTCCGAACGGCGTTCTACATTGCAGTGAAACCACTTAGAGAAGCTTTGAAACGCTAACAAATGTCGCCAGGCTTATTGAGGTGGAATAATCCACCGCTGATAAACTTTTTGGTGTTGGGTCGAAACTGGGTTTGAACCCACGACCCTGTGTATGCAAGGCGGGCATGCTAACAATTGCACCACGGTGGCTTCCAAATGTGCTCCGTAATGGATTCATTTTTTAAAATGTGTCACTCGCAATGAAAGATGGCATACTCAATTTAAAAAAGTGCCACACTTTATCCCAATTTCATAGAAAACATTTCTTGAAATTTAAACTCGATTATTTGTTATAGTCCCTATCATATCCGCAATCTCAAAGGTTTAAATATTTCTATAGTAGATAAACGGGATTATTATTCTGAAATGTAAAATAATATTACAGTATATATGCATGTAAAATAAAAAAGGGCGTATACGAAAAGGTATTACAAATTGTCACCGCTCGAAAAAATGACCCATCTTCGTATAAATTAACCCCTGATTGTTGCCTACGAATGATGAGCATCAGCTGCATTTTTGAAAATATCTGAAAGCTAAAGAGGTTTGTGTCCATAGTTTTTCACTCTTTTAGGTTTTGTTTTGTAATTGTTTTTATTATTCAAAATCTTATTCTTATTTGAAGCAAATCGAACCCAGATTTTGTTGTATAAAAATTAGATGTTTAATGCAAAATTTTATTTACGGCTTATAATTTGCATTGTTGACAAAAGTCTGAATACTTTTCTTACGAAAACGTGTCTACACATTTAAATGAGTAGAGTAGATTCTGAAATTGTTGACATCAGTCAAGTGTTAAACGTAATTTGAACTAAATTCAAAACATACAAATATCACAAATAAACTTAGAATTTTTTGTTTTAGCATTTGTAGATTAATAAAATCTCTAACAAAAATTTTCGCATTAATTAAGCTTCAGTTTATTTAGATTTTATTTGTTTAAATATTAAATCAAGCGTGTAATTTGCCATATAGCACCCCAGGTATATCTAAATTAGAAAAAAAACTAATCGCACTCAATAGTAGGTTGCGAGAATGAGATTTTGACTTGATTGTAAAATTAGGTTTGTTTTTAATTTTCCCGCCGTTTGGCTTTCGGTATTGGTTTAGAAGAGGATATAGTTTTTAATCTAAGCCAATTTAACCATCGTTTCATTGAGTAATAGATAAATTATTTTATTATATATGGAGTTTTATTTTAATTTTTTTCACATTTGTTGAAGTGATTATCGTCATAACGACATCATTAAGTAGATTAAATTTAGCCTTTCTGGACAAATTAAAGGTGCTGTGCCACCAAATGTCATTATTTTTACATTTTGTGACATTTTTTAATTAATTCATTTTAATCAAAATTATTTTTAAATGTTATTCCAAAATTCGCCGACACTACAATCAATTTTCCATTCTCATTTCATAGTGCATTTAAATGGATTCGAGTCGCGCCTGAAAGTATGCAACCACACTGACAAACATTTTCTATAGTAGATAAACTGGATTACACTCTCTGAACCGTCAATTTCAAGGAATGAAAATTAAAAAAAAAATGTTTAAGTTAATATAGATGTAATTGGAAAAAATGCATTTTTATGTAAAAACGGATATAAATGCATTTAATTCGTATTTCTTCGCTATGAAGATTTCATCTTTTGATTTCTCATATTTTTGCAAAACTCACAATTTCTATGATTTAATGAAATTTGGCAAGTATTTTTAAAATATGCTAGCTACTATATAACCAAATTTTCGGGTTATACCTACAATGTGAGGTGTGTTTGCAAGATCTAACATTAGCTTATGCTATTATGTCATTTTTAGTTTGTGATTTTTACGTTTGTCGAAGTAGTTTTTTAAAGGAAAGATAACACCTCATACTCCAGATAACCTTCCTTAAATAATAGACAACACGGGAATTTAGTATGTAATGAAGATGACTTCACAGTTTTTGTCTTTTTATAGCAGGGACTCTGTTTATCCATTTCTCCCCCCTTGTGGTTGCTGAGTAAATTATCCCCTATGTTTAACATGACATCATTTTATAATTGTTTTGGCCTATTTTTTGTATGTTATGATTTATAAGGAGTGGACGACAATCTATATAGTTTCCTTATTTTGTACATGTCCAAAGGGAAGTCGTTTGACCTAATCTACACTGCAAAAAGTTAGACCCTATTTTATATTTGATAATTTTTTTTATAATAAATCATATAAAATCAAAAAATTAAAATCAAATTTTAAAATTATAATAAATTAATAAATATAGCAAAAATATTTAAATTTTATAATTCTAATAAGTAAAAATCATCCACATGTACCAACAATAGAACCTTATGTATGAATAAATCTCAATTAAAAATTATTTACTTCCACCAATTAGACTTCAACTAATTATTTTTTTGTATGTATACACAAACAATTTTTTTCTGATTTAATCACGAAATTGATTGATCCAATTATTTTTTTAATTGAAATATCTTCAAACACAGAAATGATAGTATGAATTAAAAAATTAATTGAAAGTCAATTAAAAAATTAATTGAAAGTCAATTAAAACAATTAGTTGATCCAATTAAAAAAATAATTGATCCTATTATTTTTGTGATTGATATATTTTTCAATTACAAAATTTGTTGAATCTATTAAATTTAATTGAATATTTTTTAAAACTCAATTAACATTTTAATTAGAAACATTTTCGTGAAACTATTATTTTGGTGATAGA
Source organism: Haematobia irritans (assembly GCA_003123925.1). Classification (NCBI taxonomy): domain Eukaryota; kingdom Metazoa; phylum Arthropoda; class Insecta; order Diptera; family Muscidae; genus Haematobia; species Haematobia irritans. The sequence continues at coordinate 54,869 of PGFW01025986.1, forward strand.
TTTTTTTTCAATTAAAAAATTTGTTGTATCAATAAAATTTTAATTGAATATTTTTTAAATTTCAATTAAAATTTTAATTGAATTTCGTGAAATTTTTTTCTGTGTACGATTTACGCTAAAATTAACTTCAACACCTTATTGTCCTTTAAGATCCCTTACAAAATGAAAACATAAATAATGTCATTCGCTCATCATATTGTCTGAGATACGAGTGTGATCCAATTCCATAGGGTATTGGTAAGGCCAGTATGTCTGTCTGGTTGTCCAGTGTTCTATGACCTCTAACGTAAATAGTCTACAGGGACTTAATGTCAAACGACACCTGTGTTCTTTCTTTTATCATGCTCGTATCCTTCACATGTATTTCTCTATTCCGTGTCTGCTGGCATGAAATCAACTCCAGGAATGATGACATGAACTCGCTTGGTTTAAAATGTATATTTACGCTTTTTCTACGATTTGTGAGCACTGTTAAAAAGCAAGATTCGTATCGTAACGGAAAACGGAAGGATATTAAATTTCTTAGCCCGTGATATATGCTTTTTACTATTAAACAAGAAATTGTCAAAGTGAAAATGAAAGATTGATGCATGGGCAAAGTTTAAAATGATTTCCTAAAGCTTCCATTGTTAGGGCATATGATTGATTGATATTTGATATTAAATAGAAGCTAGTAGAGGAATTAATAGGGACCATATTTTATAGGCTTTTAGTTATGAGTCATTTTTTAGAAAACATTTTATGAATAATAATAAAAAATATGTACATTTTATGGTAGATATTTTATATATACTATTTCCTTATAAACGGATGTGACCAGAAAATAATTGCATTGCATCAAATTGGCTTTTAAATTGTGTATGGATTTTTAATAAAAAATTAGTTCTTCATTAAAGAAATAATATTTTTAATTATTTTATATAATAATTAATGTTTTTTTAAATTCTTAATAAAAATTCTTATTTACCAAAAGACTCAATTTAGACTTCAAGTGATGGTTGTATTGTTTTAAATTTCACAGTTTTTAACGTTTGCTTAAATTAGTGCATTCTATTGTACAAAGTCATGAAATATAATAAATGTGAGTTTTTTTTAGTCATTGATGATCATTATTGTTTTTGTTTACCAAGTGCCTCTTTTCGACAGAAATTAAATTGATACTTGGATTTTTTTTGTTGCTATATTGAGATATATCGAAATTCAAATTAAAATTTTTATTGATACCAAATATTGTGGCCCCATGCTCAATGTGTTAACCCCCCTAAGACGTCAATGTTGAATATTTCTTATATTCCCCCTACACTATACGATTGAAAAAAAAAAAACAAAAAAAAACCATGATCACTTTTTGTGTGACATTTTTTTGAACATAGATAAATCGATTAATGAAACCTGAAGTTGCGGTGATTTTTTTAATATCACATGTAGGTTTAATTACGTATACAATGTCTTGATTTTCTGACGAATTCTACAATACCTAAGAAAAACACTACCTCACGAGATCTTGACATTACGTTCTGGTTTTTGTTTTTGTTTTCTTTTTTCTGTCTTATTATAATCGTTTTCATTTCGAATTGGTTTCAGCTGCTGTCTGCTGTGGCTAACGCGTCATAAATGTCGTCAAACTACTTGAACAAAAATTGAGTGTGATGCGAAAGATTTATATTTGTTTTGTTTAGTTTTTTTTCGGAAAGAAAAAATATTGAAAAAATATTGATTTTCTAATAACATATACTTGAGTATATGTCGCGGTATTGAAGATTTAATTTGAAAAGAAAATCATTGAAGTCATTAATGGTTGTCGACTTGAAACAGATTATGTTTATCTTACCATGTTTGCGTTAGGACAAAGAAAAAAAAATCTTCTCTCTTTC
>PGFW01025986.1:75377-85731 GCA_003123925.1 Haematobia irritans
TGCTCTCTATAATTATTCTTCCTTGCAACTCTCTCTTTGGATAGCGCAAATTGGATCCTAAGGGTTTGTCGTTAATGTTCAATGCTTTATATTGGTAAGCTAGTCCTGTAACCTATCCAAATATGCCCTTAAATAGTTAGGGATTCATCTCTATTATATTATATAGAAGATTTAAATTGTAACTTATTTTGGACTATTTCCAAACATATGAATAACCATTTCCATAAGGAATCAACAGATTCCAAGGCCTTATTTCGCCAACTAAAACATTTATTTCATTTAATTTAATTTCCTTTCTTTTCATTTTAGTTTTTTTTTATTCATTGTTAATATAATCATCAATTAAAGATAATTTCTTTTTTATTCAATTTTGATCACAGTGTCAGTGGCTGTCAAGTTGTCTATGGCATCTAGTTCTTCATGATAGTGGCTTTGTCTATTCCATTGTCTCTAGGTTGCCAGTCTGCCCGAGGATAGTGTGTGGTTAGAGGAGGTAACATTATTCTCAACAGGCTATCTATTCTTCATACAGGCTAGGTGACGACATCATTGCCAGCAAAAAAAGGGATGTAAATATTTATTTAGTTTCTAGTCCAGTAAAAAGGAGAAGTGCTGGTGCTTTTGTTTTTTTGTTTTGAGGCTCCACTTGGAAAGTTTGTAGATGTATCCACATTACCACCTATCATGTTGAGGAAATATGACGTATGCAAGGAGTGGTTGTTGCTTAATGGTTCTTTGGGCGCCAAATAAATATTTAGACTGGTTGGCATTCACAAATGTAACCAGATGGAAGAGCATATGCAACACTAAAGCTGGCAATAGTTAGAGGTTTTTGGTGATATACAGGTCGCCAAGAATTTGAATATGAATTACATGGCAATGTTACATTTAAGTCTCATTAACATGCATTCCTCATTATGGGGGAAGGGGAGTAATAAAATGAGTTTTATCCTTTACTTAGTTGTTAACATATAATTAATATTTATTATTAGAAATTAGTTTTTTTTTCAGGATCTCAATAATTTCTGGCCTCTTCACAGAATATGGAGAAAATATTACAATAGTAAGTTATATAGAATTATGATACATGAGAACGAAGGAAGTAAATAATCGATGTTTATGTTAGGAGTAATAATTAAAAAAATGAAATTAAAAATTACATATAATAACTAGTATTATTATTTTTAAAGCTTTCGTTGGAATTTTGTGTTTTAAAACAAATCTTAAATCCTATTTTGAAGACATTTTATTTTTATAGCAAATTATGCAAAAATATTCATAAACATAATTTATTATTACTAATTGTTGACGCGATAAATCCACATAAAAATCAAAATTCAGTACGAAACTTGTTACAGTTGCAATTTTTGCGCATACTTTAGGCCGGCAATATTACCGTTTTAACCATTGAGAAGCTCCTTCGATAAGTGCGCTTATCCACGTGCGGATTATTATAGCGGATTATGAATACATTTTATTTTTATTATTATCTTCTAAAAACAATACATTTCGTCCCTGTAATGGATAAATAAAAAGTTTCAAAAAAAATATCCAATAAGTAAAGGATAAAAATTGCACGTTTTGAAATCAAAATGTTGGCGTCAAATTTGAACCAAGGAGTGCACAAGGGTTAAATAAATTAATTTGAAGGTGGCACAAAATGACGAAAATGCGGGCTCAAAAAATGTCATCGTAATACAAAAGTACACTGAAAGAAGATGAGAAGCAATCTATATATTGTTCAATGGGGTCATGGGCAGATAATAAAGCCGACCATTTTTTAATCGGCACTAAACTTTTGCCTTCCGCGGCGGCTTGGACGGCTCAGAACGGACAATTCTTCATTAAAAATCAATTTGAAAGTTTTTTCGCTATGGTATTGCGATTAGTTTACAACACAATCTTACATCAAATTTACATTTGCGTTAATAATTTCTGAGCTAAATTTTGCAAAACTGTTATATAGCAGTTTGAAAATTTTTGTGGGTTGATATTTGGAAAAATCAAAATATTTGGGCAAAAATACGACAATATTAAAAACCTTTTTTCTGATATAAATCGATATTTTTGATTTTAATTGGCGGCAAAATTGAGTCGAGATGAGTCGAATATTCGGCGGCGTCGGCGTCGACGGCCAAAAAATGTTTTCGCGATCGACTGAAATCGGCAGCGCGAACTACAGCGGCCTTCATTCTTCTGGTCATGGGTTTCATTCAAGTTTCTGTCGAAACTTCCAAAATTGTTTATGTCCTCCTATAATGCTGAGACAGGTTTCAAAGGGATATCTGTGTGGTACCACCTTAAAGTTAAATACCGTTTGGATACGCGCTATTAAAAAATAGGTTCTGTTGCACCCAGAGAAAGGAAATATGATACCTCAAAACATGTTTCAAAAGCAAAATGTTATTTTTTGGATGGTGACCACATGTAACATGTTCGCTGCAACCATGTTATTTTCTCCGAAAATTATGTATCTGTTTTTCTGAAAGCATGTTATGTTTTGCCGAGAAAACAACAATTTTGCCGACAAACATGTTACAATGGTCACATCAAAAATAACATTTTGCTCTTGAAACATGTTATTGAGGTGACATAATTCCTTCTCCTGGTGTGTCACATGTTTGTAAATTCTAACTCCATTTTTTTTCTCAAACCAGAAGCTTTCTTTACAATTGAAATTAATTAGCGTCTAAAAAAATAATTCTTTAATTTGTCTAAAATTATTTACTAAAAAATTTAATAAAAATAACCAACATTTTGCAATTCGTGGAGGGTGTCATTGTTTGAGTGTATCGGATAGAAGTACGACTATTTCTTTTGAATATCCAACTATACCCAATCGTCCTAAAGTTTCTTAAGAAATACAAGTTTGAAAATTTCCATTCTTCAAGTTTTTCAAAATAAAATATGGCAATAAACAAAAGCTCCTAAATTTTTTTTGGTGTGTGTGTAGAAACAATAACAATTTTCTCGATCATATCTCGCCGCGAGTGTGAGTTGAATAAGAAAACCCATGGTTTTATGGACTTCATGTTGTTGGGTATATTAAAGAAAACTCATTTGGAAATGTTGACCTATATTTGAAAAGTTGACCTATTTCCTAGCTATTTCATATGAAGTTGTTTCATATATATTAGAAAACAATTGATTAACAAGAAATATGAAAGACTGACTCATGATGTACACTGAAACATGAAGTACACAGACTGAAACTGTGATTCTCAGCAGTGAACCATGATGTACACAGACTCCTCGGAAACTAAAACAAATCTAGTGGGAGAGTACATTTTGGTATTTCTCAAAAAACTTGGCAACAAATGAAAGAAAGTAGCAGAATATCTGATACCAGATGGAATCAGAACTACAAACAAATCCTGGCCCTTCATGGTCCTTAACTGCAAAATTGTCGCCAAAATTGCCAAAATCTCTCAACAATATATCTAACAGTTGAATATTCAGCTACGCCTAAAAGATGAGTTGACAAAACCGAATAACAACTATTTTTTAACGAGATGGCTGAATATTAATATTCACTTATTATATGTGTAACTCATACCAGTGAAGTCTGCAAAGACTTTATACTACATGTCATATTCCTTGCCAGTAAAATCCAATTAGAATTGTGAATCCAATAAGAATAAAGGTGACCCCCTTTTAAACTTAATTCGCACTCTAAACCGATGAATGTTTCCCAGAAGTCAATTATCAATCACGATAACTATGATAACGGAACGTTGGAAAATGGTTTTGATTGCAACAATATTGGATTGAAGTACATCAAGTTCTCTCGAAGTGGAAGATAAGGGAAAGGGCAAACGACTTCTGGTTGGGTAATTGGAAAATGCTAAATTAAGCCAACTCCTAAGGTTATTGAAATGACCAGGTGTAATCAACGAAAAACCTATAGAAGCTTACCTCAATCTAAATTGCATAGCCTAACTCACCAAACGGCCATAATATACTTTGATCTTAATGAAAATATGTCTGCTATAAATAATGGTCTTAGACCCCACAAAATTACACAAATATTATTATTAAATCAAGACCATTTATTTATATCTAAAAATATCATCGTCAAGAGAATTGACGTGAATCACGACCACGGTTGTCAATCGAGCGAAAAATAATCTACCAAACAAAAAAATCTTCTACAGAAAATTTTGATTCAAAATTTTATTTCTATAGAAAATTGTCTCAAAATTTTATTTCTACAGAAAATTCTGTCAAAATTTTATTTCTATAGAAAATTTTGTTAAAATTTTTATTTCTATAGAAAATGTTGTCAAAATTTTCCTTCTAAAAAAAATTTGTCAAAATTTTATTTCTATAGAAAATTTTACCAATATTTTGCAAAAATTTTATTTCTATAGAAAATTTTGCCAACATTTTATTTCTATACAAAATTTTACCAAAATTTTATTTTTATAGAAAATTTTGCCAACATTTTATTTCTATAGAAAATGTTGTCAAAATTTTAGTTCTATAGAAAATTTTTCCAAAATTTTATTTTATAAAAAATTTTGTCAAAATTTTATTTCTGTAGAAAATTTTGTCAAAATTTTATTTCTATAGAAAATTTTGTCAATGTTTTATTTCTATAGAGAATTTTGTTCTATAGAAAATTTTGCAAAAATTTTATTTCCATAGAAAATTTTGTTAAAATTTTATTTCTATAGAAAATTAAGCCAAAATTTTATTTCCATTGAAAAATTTGCCAACATTTTATTTCCGTAGAAAATTTTGTCAAAATTTTATTTCTATAGAAAATTTTGTCAATGTTTCATTTCTATAGAAAATTTTGTCAAAATTTTATTTCTATAGAAAATTTTGTCAAAATTTTATTTCATTGTTGTTGTTTTTGATTTCAGCTTAAAACCATGCATTGACTAAACTACAAGTGTAGCTTTACCAACAGAGGAAAAGAATTTTATTTCCATAGAAAATTTTGTCAAAATTTTATTTCTATAGACAATTTTCTAAAAATTTTATTTCTATAGAAAATTTTGTCAAAATTTTATTCCTATAGAAAATTATGGCAAAATTTTATTTCTCTAAAAAAAATTTTGTCACAGTTTTATATCTATAGACAATTTTGTCAAGATTTTATGTTTATAGAAAAGTTTGCCAACATTTTTTTTTTTTTTCTATAGACAATTTTGGAGAGGAATATTTTGCAAAATCTACCAAAAATCGACCATTTTTGGTAGAATTCTATCAAATGTGACAACCGTGATCACGACACATGCGCAATTTATGTAAATGGTCCCCTCACATTCAGTTTAATGTTAATTTAACCCCCATATCAGTTAATTTGGAAATGTAACTTGTGCATTATAGGGTTAAAAATCTTTAAAAAAAAATTACCTAAAATCTTTATTTTTATATATTAATTCTCAAATGTGGCAAATATCATTAATTTAGAAGGATTGGTTTGTGTTATCATAAATTCTAATTCGTAAAAGTCGAATTTCATTTTCTTATAATAATAATTTTTGCCTAAGTTGGTATACTGAACATGAAACAATTTTATATTACAGAAACTTATTCTCAATACAATCTTTGTTATTATTATTATTTTATTAGCATAGCATTTATTTCTCCAAGGAAATTATATTACATGAACCCTTGACCAATCAAAGAAATAAAAATTGCTTCAGATGCTTTTTTCTTACTTGCGATAATATTTCTCACATGACCATCTTAATATTATTCAAGACATGTCATCACATGACATTATAACCCAAACTTGGTCATCCCTCATATCTTTCTCAAATCAGTTCAAATATTAAAAGTGACATTTTTTCAATTTGTTGGCAAGCCCAACACAAACGCTTCAAATCCTCTCGAAATGCATTTGGACAAGGGACACAAGTTATCGTCATCATCATCATTCCAATTTACAAAACAATTTATATCACCTGGAACGACACTCTAGACAATCAATCCCAAAAACCAAACTCACACATAGTGATCAAACGTAACCCTAACAAAAACGACGACTATGTTACATCCATTCACGGAAGTAGAACATAACCTGTTCGGAGCCTTTCATATAACATTCATCATAACTATCTATGCATTTGTCTGTAAAGCTAATTTTTTTTTATAAACAATTGCCTATTTTTTGTATAAATTTACGTCCAGTTTTATGTGTGTACAGAGGTGTTCATTATTTGTACTTGTAATAAAAACCTTGGCATTGGATGTTTTTGTTTTACGTTTTGCACAGTAACCGCAAAATCAAACACTTCTACTAATTTCTATTGCTGCTACTATGGTGTCAGGCTGAGACAAAAAGTTGAAGCTGGAATATGTTTAGTTTTTTTTTTTAATGTCTAAACTAAATATTTAGTTGAAAGCCTTGTATATAAGGGTGTAATGAAAACGTTTTGGAATTACATAAAAAATTTTTTTTGATTGAATCACGATTTTAATTGACCCAATTAAATTTCTAATTGAAATCTCTTCTAATATGAAATCTCTTCAATCCACCAATCACAGTTTTTAGTGGGATAAAAAAATACTTGAATTTCATAGGAAATTTCAATACAAATTTTTAAATGATTCATTTTAAAATTTAAATTGATGCTTGATTGTAAACTCAATTTTATTTTTTTATTAAAAACGTCGCATTTCCAATTATTTTCTTAACTGAACTTTTGTGTTTTTTGGTTTATTAAAAAATGATTGTTTTGAAATAGGTTTTAATTAAAAATTAAAAAAGTTCACTGACTTAGAATTTGATTAAAAAGTTAATTGTAACAATTAATTTTTATTTGAATTTTTAAAATATTCAATATTTGACTTAATTAACTTAATGTTCATTTTTTTAATTGGGAATAATTTGTTGATATTTTTTTATATGTATTCTTACAATATTTACGCGAACTTATTTAACCCTTATACTACGTTGGGGTCATTTGATGACCCATATCGTATTTTTCAACACCTCATATCTTACCGTTCGAATATAATTAACAATTTCTATCACTCCAGTGCAATTATTGCGTAACATATTGCCACAATTCATGCTGAGGTAGCTAAGAACTTTTAATTATAATCCAAAAGTAAGAATTCGGTGTTATGAAAAATACGACCTACATAACCCAACGTTAGTATTAAGGGTTATCAGCGAATGATACTATTAAATTATTGAAAAGAAAAATGTCCTGTGCCATATCTACACACGCCTAGACTTATACACATGTTTCATCGTTGCCTAATTTGAGGAATTTCCATATCTAAAATCCAAAAAAAATTTACAGGATTGGGGAGCCATCGTTGGTGCAATGGTTAGCATGCCCTGCCCAGGCCTAGGTCGATTCCTGCTTCGGTCGAACACCAAAAAATTTTTCAGCGGTGGACGTTTATTCCCACACCTCAGTAATGCTGTTGACAATTTCTGAGGCGTTCAAGCTCTTCTAAGCTGGTTTCACTGCCATATGTGGAGAGCCCCGTTCGGTACTGAGAGATGATAAAAAGGGATCCCTTATCATTGAGCTTAAACATGGAATCGGCAGCACTCAGGATAAGAGGGAATTCACCAATGTGTATTCACAATGGACTGAATAGTCTAAGTGAGCTGTTAATCGGGGTCTGCGCACCCTCACCTAACTTAAACCTAGTTATATTGCGGAAGTGTAATACTCGCATGTAAATTACCATAAGAAGTTTAGCTTCTAAGACTCAAAATGAATCATCTCCCGCAAGATCGCATTACTTAAAGGTTATGGAAATTCGAATTATCAGCGTGGAAACATGTGTGGAGTCAAGGCTTGTGTAGGATTGGCTCTCAGGTATTCTCTTCTTTCAGTAATCATACACCCAGAGAAAGAATTGATGCACATCAAACAATGTTCAAGAGCAAAATGTTATTTTTTGACGCAGGAACATATTTAACATATTTGTTCGCAAACCATATATTTTTTTTTTAGAAATTATGTATCTCCCGATTTGGCAACCTGGTACCATTTTCGCGAGAAAACCACAATTTTTGGACAAACAGTTCTCGCGTCCAATATAACATTTTGCGTGCATCATCATTCCTTCTCGCGTATAGTATCAATCCCTTCATTTTCTTGCTCCAATAAGCTCGAATAAATATTATAATAATATGTTGTACATAATTTGCATTGATATCAGGCTTACATGCAAATAGTTTTAGAATTATTGAAATCAAAATTAACCCCTAAATGCGCACTGTATCTTTTAAGATACAACCAGAAAAAAATTCTTATGTCTTAAAATTTTGACAGAAATCTTCGAAATTTGTTGCATTTAAAACAACATAACGCAGTTTTAAAAAAATACATCTTTCGTAAATATCTATTAGTATTTCTGTGTATATCTGAAACAAAAATTGAAAAAATCGATTTTTCCCAAAAATTCAAAAACAACAAATTTGGAAGTAAGTAATATCTACAGAAAAAAATGAGCGTAATTGTGTTAAAAAATTCTTGGTAGTGTAAAAATATCTCTAATCTCTAACAAAATTAAATGTTTATTTTCGACTGCATGCATTTAAAATATTACACTCTATTTTTGCACAAAAAATGCTAATGCACGATGTTCTTTTTCTACCATTTTTCATTTTTTTTCGGAGAAATCGATGTTCTTATGCATGGGGAGGGTTGTTTTTTCTAATCATGTCAAGGTTATATTATGATCCCAAAAACTGCCTTTAATCAATTCTTATACCTCATCCATTACACCTTAATACAGAAGCATTTTATTACAAAAAATCTTATATTACCACCTCTGTCGTCAAACTTGTATATGATAGACTTTTTCCGCCGTTTTTTTCCTTTGGGATAATGGTCGTATGTAATAATATATATATTATCTCTAAGGTTGAAATAGATATCTACATAAATATCGTCAGTATTTTCATAGTCTATTATCCCGGTGGCAATTTGGATACCATTCCATGCTACTCATAAATTATCACACCAAGTCTATTTCCATTTGTAATGAGTGTTTAATCTACAGCCACTGTGTAAACGTAGAACACTAAAATCACATGTACCGAAGCTGCAGAACAAGTATGTAACTGCTAGCAGCTATTGGTCTAAATGGATGGATGGATGGACAGACTGAGTGGGTAACTGGCTTGGAAAAAGGCACCGAAATGTTGTCATTTCCTTATTTGCCGATATAATTTTCATTGGGTATGGCAAACGTGTTAATTTACAATTACAAGTATTTTTCATATGTACATATATTTGCCTTTTTTTTTTGCTAAATAAAAATTCTAATAATTCATTTTTTCAAAATAAAACCACAATTTATTCATATACAAACAATGTGTGGGGTAGCTTAGATATCAAACAAATAGAAATAATTTAAATACTTGTAGAGGATAAGATCACGCAGGTGTTTTGTATGATTTGAGATACAAAACAGAGGGAAATTATTTTATTAAAAAAAATTATATATGCTATAGCAGGCCCTAAAAATTAATACTTTTATTTTCAATGGCAAAAAGTATGGCAAATTTCAGTTTACTTGTACATCATTTTATGTACGTTTGTACTAATTTTTGTACCGGAGTATTCGTCATTTCTTCCGGGCTTACTTTAAGCTAATTGGTACAAATTTTATGTACGTTTTCCGTTCGGAATTAAATGTCTGATCAGTCGCTGAAAAATAGTTGTCTTATCCAGTGTTGCCAGTATTTTCCAGGCTCTTGTCCCCAAAATGGAACGCTTTCATCCCCAAAAATCTCTAATTTAATTTAAAATACCCCACAAAAATCCCCAATACATTTTTTGTTTTTTTTTGAAAAAAGTAAAGAATAGCTCTGCTGAAATTTTGTATACCAGTTTGCGAGTTACAATAAGTGAAATTACAAAACACAAACACCAGGAAACTGGTGGTCAAAATATCATCTGATACAAGCCTCATCAAATTAAATATTTGTATAAAGTGTCATCGATTTTTTTTTAACTGCGAATTTTATCAAAATGCTCGAGAAATAAAAATGGGAGATCGAAAAGATGTTTTATATTTGAAGATTCCCGGTACTTCTTTAAGCTTTTTTTTTAAACATGTAGAAGTTCCATACATACTATAACTCGAACGGCAATTTTCATGTAGGTTAGGTTAGGTGGCAGCCCGATGTATCAGACTCACTTAGACTATTCAGTCCATTGTGATACCACATTGGTGAACTTCTCTCTTATCACTGAATGCTGCCCGATTCCATGTTAAACTCAATGACAAGGGACCTCCTTTTTATAGCCGAGTCCGAAAGGCGTTCCACATTGCAGTGAAACCACTTAGAGAAGCTTTAAACCCTCAGAAATGTCACCAGCATTACTGAGGTGGGATAATCCACCGTGAAAAACTTTTTGCG